>PQWD01006575.1:66140-159285 GCA_019425675.1 Leucinodes orbonalis
AAATCCGGGGAAAAGGCACCATTTAAACATCACAACATCGTATACTTCATCAAGTAACGATATAGGATAGTAATGCACCCACGATATTTGTGGTCATCTAGCAGAGAGCGTGTCTGTGGCGTTATCCTAATTCTACCAAATATTAGCGATTGAATTTGGCTCTTAATTGTTTTCTCACATAGGATTGTTTTAAATACGTTTTCTATATCGGAAGTAATCTCTAATATGACGATTTGTCTTCTATTGTTTATTTTGACTGGATACGGACTTCATTTAATCGGGTGGATATAAATTCTCATGTTGACCGAGACCTTCATTGTGGCTTTTCGCTAGAATAAATCCATTTTCTTATTAGTAACAGAAGGGACCAAGGCTAAAGGACTAAACTGGGGCAACACGAAAGAAGGCGCGCAGGGTGTCACCACATCATGTCTTCTACCTCATCTCCTCCAGTAACCACTGTACCAACACACACATATTCGTGTACGCGTGACCCTACAACTTACACAGTTTTACAAGGCCATACCACCATGGTAATATATATTAAAAAATCTTCATAAACCTATGTACAATTTAGATTAAATCTCGTATGTAATCTAGTTTGTATTTATTAGATTAGTTCATACTTAAGGACGTGTTTTGTTATCTGTTTTCGTGGCTAATCCCTCCTTCTGTCTTTATTCTTTAAGGAAATGATGGCGGTCTCGTTGCATGTAGTTAAATATCGGACAATATGTTTGTTTTTCTTTTTATGAAAATGTTTTTTTTTTCTGTAATGCGGTACTCAATTTGAGTCCAGGAGTTATGTTTGACGCATATGTATGTTGTATACAAATTGTCTTTTTACATTTAGGTTAACTTTTGAAAATAATTCATTTTTATATGGGTCTAGTATTAAAAGTTTCAGGATTATTCCGTAATTAAGTTTGCTATCTTTTGGAATGCTTTCCATTTAATAGGGTTAGACAGGTCTCCCTGTTATGAGAGGTAGAGAATATGAAGATTTAGTCTTCAATAGCAAAGTTGGTTGCAAATCTTGTGTTGTCGGACCGCGCGACTCTAATCATGAGAATTTTAATAATAAGACTAATGTTTGATTAAATTCACAGGGTTTGAAAGTTATTAGAAATTTTTTACTATTGGTTCGTAATAAAGTATTTCGGACGAATTTTACTGCGTATTATTATAAAAGTATGCAAAGTCAAATTAAGAATAAAAAACGTGGATTCAGGCTCCGTCTAATGGTTTTAGGAACAGGGTGTAATGACCGGAAGTGTTCGAGGGAAATCCTGACGAACAGCGTTTTGTTTATGAACTGCCTTTCGCAAATTTAAATTATGATATCGCAGATATTTCATTATTCTTAAGTCGCTTAAGAGATGGAGTGTAATGTACTATAGATTTATCTTATGTTTACTCTCTAATGCCTTTTGAGATAATGACGTTTCTCTTCAATATTGTTATATTTTTTGTTATGCGATCAGAATTGCATCGTACGCTTGATAAGTTTTATCGTAGGCCCAGTTTTTCTGAGGATTGACTTTTAGAAATGTCTGTTCTTTTCGTGTAAAAAATAATGTATGACCTTGAATCCACACTTAACATGAAGACCTATTATATTTTGGTTTGGTGTTATTGTAATGAAGATAATCAACACGGAATTTGATGCTATCTTTTTTCAAATGTTAATCATGTGAGAAATGATTCATTTGTTTATAATTAAACTTATCTCGTAAAGCAAGCGCCATGATTGATTGTATATTTTTGCAAATCGTTTTATATTTAAGTGGCTCAGAATACATGTCTGATATTTGTGTTGCTAAAACCACTACAAAAAAAAAACTCGTAATACCATGATCTTAGTTTAATAGAATCAGTGTTGTCATCTATGATATGCATCGAAAAAATATAAAATGATTGGAACGTTCATAAAAACGTAGTAAACAATCTTAAAAAACGAAACGATCAAAAGAGGTTTGTTATCAAAGCTTTCGTCTGTCGCCGCGAAATAGGCCACGACCGGTTATAAACTCAGTCAGGCCGGTTGCAAATGCATATTCGTTCACCTCACTCGAGCGTTCTCACTTGTTCCTGGATGGCGGAGGCCTTTTGAGAGCATTCAGGGGTAATTTTGTAAACATTTTTAGATATACATGTAAAATATTCGATCGTCAAAAAAAATCGCAAACGAACAAGGTAGGGAGCGTTTATAAATAAACTCACAGAAAAAAATTGGACCGGCTCCCTAGTTGGCCCGTGGTTGACCACGCCGTCTGACTATTTAAGAAGCTTGAATTATCACTGATAACTTAAACTATAAGTGTTATATAAAGTTGTAGTATTATTGAGTAGCAATATATATTTGACACCATTTGTGTCACAGTTGAGACGCGTCGCGCAACACCAAGGTTCCGGGTTCGATTCCCAGGACAGTAACTTATGTGCAATGACATGGACAAGAATTATTGGAAAGAATTACACGCTCCTAATGATTATACTCGTTCTTTAACGTGTGGTCGATCTCAGATTTACTCTAATTGCTGATAACTTGCCCCTGCAATGACTGGACCCGACACATTGCCATGAAAACCGAACTCACGAACTTAAGATTTTAGATTGATTTTGTTACGGAGATGATATAAATAAAGGACGTATTTTTTTTGGTATTAATCAAACAATATTAACAGATGTATTGATTCACCATGGATACTGTTGTCTGCGCTGGGTACACATCATTATGAAGCTTGCAGGCAATTCATACTGTCAGTCCGATGCCACTGTAAGGTAGTGAACATTGTTTATGTCCCACAGATTTTTTTGAACCTTTAACCAAAATACGAATAATTTTATTAATTGTTACAAATTATGTGCCGCCTTTCGAGTTTGAGGGGTGCAGGTTCGATCCTGGCAACGTACCATGTATTTTCGAAGTTTCGAAAATTATGATGAACTTGTTATCGACGATGTTCGCGAAGGGAAATCTGGTCACAGCCTGCGAGAGTTCAAAGGTTGTGCGGAAGTCCGGCAATACCGACTGGCAAGGTGGACAACAAGGTTTAATCTTCTGTACGGGACTTGGTGGCCTCGGTGGGCGTTGAGCTTATGTGAAAAACAATAATTAATAAAAAATTTTACAGTCAAATATTATTTATGTTAGCTGCTTAATCATTACACAATGAGTAAGAAGTTTCATAAAAATTAAACACGGCTGCATACGAGTATTCGTTATTACTAGAGTATAACGAAATATGTTACGAACGAGTAGTAATTCCAATGAGCCACCGATTTAAAAGGCTCAATTTTAGTGATATTAGAAGAGACAAATGTGATTGCATTTAACTTACTAGCTTTTGCCGCGCTTCGCTCGCATTAAATTCGGGAAAACCGGTACTTCTTTAATCACTATAACAAGGATTCCCTCGCCTCCACTTTAAGGTTTGGGGTAAATTTCAGATTTGCAAAAAATATGTTATAAGTAAGCTAACCTTTAAAGATTAGACTATGCTTGTCGAGGACTTTTTTTGTAGACCTTTAAAGGAGACAATACTCTCATACATGACTTTTGATGAAAACTTCACCGTTTACTCAGCGCGTACGCAGCGAAAGCTTCAAGTTATGAAAAATACCCGTTTTGAATCATTTTCATTGCTTGCTACCGCTTCTTTATCGTAGCGATCATGCGATGATGATATTACGACATAGGCCTTCCTCAATTAATAGCTATCTAAACTGAAGATTATTCAATCGAACAGTTAATTCCTGGATTAGCGCGTTCAAAACAACAACTCTTTCAGCTGTATCATTATTAGTATATGATCTACTTTCATAAACTTTTTGAAGCTACTTCCTTTAGCTAAATGACAAAATAAGAGACTCACGTGTGTTTACTGTCAATGGTATTAGCACCAACTCTTTAGGTTACCAAGGCATAGCTTTTGGCAATCAAAGCTCATGGTTATAAACTACATTATTGAGCAACCCCATTTAGTTTCGCGCCTCTTGTGAAATCAAGACGCAATAATAACTCTTTGAAATTATATTTAAAAAATATACATTCTTGGAATCAATAGATATATTGTTCTAAATACAACTTCGAAGATTTTCGAAATCAAGAAAAGTAAAAACAACGTGCGTTTTGTCAATTTATAATACATTCAGCTTTTAAATCACAACATGGTCCGCGAGCGGTTCATTAGATATGAATCGATTCAATTCATATTCGGTCAATGCCTCTAGACAGTTAGTTATTTAGATTCATCTGTAACTCAATTTTCATTGCTTTTCATCCTATTGAAATCTTCAAAAAAGCATCGTCACTGTGTATTTTTTCGGCTATTAAGACTACTTTCCTTATTGTCTGTAGAAGTAAAAAAAATACCACATTATATAGATTTAAACCTGCTAGTTTATACATCTCATTAATGCAAGCTAAAAATCGTATCTTTAAATGTTTCATCCTATTTTTTGTGCGATGTTGCAATGCTATTCAGATGAGAGACTGCAAGCATCAACTTGGATAAGGATTACGTGCATTGGGTGGAACGACTTTTCCCTAGAATGGAATATCGCTCGTTATACTTACCGCGCTTTAGAAAACATTAGTGCGTTTATTGTCGTTTTTATCTCGTACAATGATGGAGTACTTCAAGGCTTATACTTTATTTTGCAAAGGTTGCAATAGCCATTGTCATAGTGCAAATTTTTATTGATACCAGTGAATGTAACATAATTTAGTTAGCGTATTAAAACAAAAATATTTATTAATAATCAAGATAAAGCCCGGATCACATGTTTAGCAAACTCAGGGAGAAGACCAACAAAACATAATAAAATAAAACATAATTTTAATTTATCGCTTAATAATATATCATGTAATCAATACTGTATCGAATTACCAAGTGCATGTTTGTTGGTGTCCAAATAAATAATAAAATTTATGATCAGTAACACCTCACCTTGATGCACTTTTAATGCAAATGAAGGATAATGACCAATTTAAGGGTACTAATTACGTGGTGTTCGTATAAAGTAAATTGAGATGATTTATTTGATTTTTTCGCCAAGATCAATTGAATGTATATTTTATTAAATCACTTCAAAGAATTTTTTTCGCTTATTTCAAAGAGCGCGATACTAATTGCGGTTTGCTTACTAATGTAGTTATTATATGCTAGCTTTCTGAAAATACAACCATTTACAGATGGCACAGCTGTGCCTACGGTAACTAGAGTTGGTGTTAATACAATTTGACAATAAACACACACTGAAGGCTTTAGTTTTCGATTTTTAGCTAAAGTAAGTTAGCTCAAAAATTTTATGAAATAATAGTTAAAAGCAATCACTTTGTCTCTGATTAATATCACTACAAATTGAGTCTTTGAAATACGGTGGCACATGGTGTGGACGTTGCCTTCCGATCTGGAAGCGCAGGTTCAAATCTTGCCACACCAATGTATTTCGAATTTTTCAAATATATATACGTTTATCCGACGTTCTTATAGGGAATGAAACTATCCGAGAAAACCTACGCATGCCTGCGAAAGATTAAAAGTTTGCGTGAAGTCGTCAAATGATATTTTGTACATTATAAAGGTATACTATAATATATATAACAGAATATCATAACGTACCTCAAACGACCACCGAAGAGAGTACAAGTTTGTACTCTTTAGTTTAGGTAAAAGTATTCGAAATTCGAAATATGTGTATGTGTGCTGTCACTGCTATTCGAACATTTCCAATTTTTTTTTGTGAGTATATCACGAATCTATACTTTTTAACATATGGCACTGGCCATGTGCTACTAAGGCCTATCACCCTAACGAGTATGTTCGTGCTCCTACATGTGGACGTTCAATGCAGTTGAGTGATGAATATGTGAGATGATTAAAATGGTGTAGATCAATCTCAATCTCTGTCTTCAATCTAATGCGAAAGATCAAACGCCTGGTCAACATAAAATAGAGGTGTTATTTTTAGGGTTGGTGCAACTGAATTTACATTAGAATTTGTCTTCGTATTCTACTTACATTTAGGTTTTTTTTACTTCACTTTTGACCGCCAGAGACGCCTTAACCCTTTACCGCCAATGACACCTTAGGCGCCAGTACATAATTGGTTTCTATTGTGTTGGATCCCGGCGTTCAATGGGTTAAAAACAATGAATTTTTCTTGTGTCGGATTCCTGCCGGTCAAAGGGTTATATGCTTTGTATGGGTTTGTGTACATAACAAACCCATTTACAATAAAGTATGTTAGTTTGTGGCTAGATGGCGCTGTGTGAATATCAGTGGTTATTTAGTTTATAATATAGTTACAAAGTAAATATGATATAAAATGCTTCAAAGGGCATGTTAACAGTCGGTCTCGGCTACCACATAGGAAGGTAATGGTAGTCGCGATCACCACCAATCCACATTGGGCCTCGCTTTATATTGGGCATATTTCATATAATAAGGTTCAAATTAAAAATATATATTAAGAATATTTTTATATGACGTGTTTCCATATATTTGTAGATACGATTAGTCATGATAGTCCTTCTCTTATGTGACACTTATAATATTGACTTAGATGACCGGCATGAAATACTGGTGCTTTTCTGCATCTACTCGGATGGACTATGTTGAAGTACTGAAAATAAATTTGTGTTACAACTATTAGTCGCTTAGAATTAACTAGACCCTACACGCTTTAAACATTTTACAGTAACTTTACACGAATTATACATTATTTTTAAAATTATATGTTTTAAATTATATGACTTTAACGTTTCCGGAACGATATGAATGACGTCATCACAAAAAAGCGTATTCCGATAAACAATTTGGCTGCTTGCGAGAGGTTGCTGGTGGGCTGGACGAGAAAAACGGACGTGTATGGCACGTATGGGGGCCTAAGTCCAGCAGTGGACTACGATAGGTGAAGCGAAATATATTTGATCCAGATCTAAGATATTAGTTGCAATGTTGTGTACATTAACACAATACTTGTATGGAACTTACTAAATCAATCTCTGGATTTAGTGCACCAAGTTGATTAGTGAACAAATTTTGCCGGTTCGCCAACTGTCTATAATTATTGTTACGAGCTGGGGGTTCCGGATAAATTATTGCCAAACACGAAGATAACACGGTAACACTTTATAAAACGACTATTAATTACACACAACACAATTCCACTTACACTCGATATAATTAATCAATTAACGCACACACTAAAATCCGTAATTAACACTGCCACCTATAAAAACACTTTCCGCACAACACCACGTAATAATCACTCGTTAACTCTTCACACTTTCATATCCACACGCGACGATCCTTAGATATCGCGTATCCTCGCTTCTTCCTTTAAGTCGCGGTATTTCGCTCTTCGTTCGCTTGAGTAGAGCACAAGACTCCGCGCGCACCGTCGGTCCGCCTTATATACTGTCCGGCCCTGAGCTCGCAGCGTCTACGTCATTCTACATAGTTCGCGAATTATTAGAAATACTAGACTCTTTTGATTTGACAATTCGCATGTCATACTCTATGGACTGTCTGTGGACTGACGTCACATATTAGCCGCCATATTTAATGACATTTTATTACGTCAATTCGTAACAATATTTCAAGCATCATTACGCATTACATGTTTGCTAAGTAGTACTTTATATCTACCGGATTTATGACCATATCTTTTTAACTCCTATTTCTTCCGCCAAAGGATTGCTTTAATGTATTTTTTTAATTTGTTTATATTATTAATATTTATATTAGTTATACACTGAATATTTGCGTTTTGATATTTCATTTAAGTAAAAGTAATTGCTTGTTTCAGAAGCCGTTGTGATGGTCGATAGTTGAGTCTTAGGTCCCAAATATATACTTCAGAGTCTTCATTCTATTTTTACTATATTTACGTGTTGCTAGATTGAATTTAAGCTAGGAGCTGGAACTATGAGAATAGAAACTGATAAACAGATTAATTATTTTTTTGTTAACACATAAACTATAATAGAAACAAGACAAATAAACAGACATTATATACATATATTATTATACAAATGTTTGTGCTAACAGTAATCGCAAGTCAAAACTCCTGTGTATCATTTTCGATTTCTCAACCATTACACATATATATGCCATAAAGATGACGACACAAACTTACAGAATTGCCATGAACAGTTTTAATGAACCGCGTCGCTCATGAGTCGCGCTTCACAATTGTGAAGAGCGTAAAATTCTGCTCAGCCTTCGACATCACTTCATCAACACAATGAATTTTTGAACGTGCAAGGCGATGAGGTTTGCCTTCGTACTTGAGCACTCGATTCGGAGAATACCCATTTGGCTGATACAACTATTTAAATTTGTAGACAACGCTATGTTTGTGTAATGTTATTTGACTAAGCTGTGCCTCGCGGTATAATTACTCTCCCGCAGTAAAAAAGTAGCTTACTTCTTTAAATGGAGCGCGCACTTACGAGACGTGAGCTGCGAACGTACAGCAAAACTGACTTTTTAATTGGACTGTGCCACCCGGATTTCAATGTCAGACAAGTTACACCGTTACTAGGTGGTAGGACTCGATACTGAGTCGTCTAGGTAGGTCCCACCGCAGGACAGATATCGTCCGTTAGCAGGAGGGTTATGCATTTTTGTGTTTCGGATGATGGCACTGTAGCTAGTAAAATTACCGGGTATAAAGATCTAACATCTGTTATCTTTGGTATCGGGCGCATACGGCATGACGGATAATAATACTGTATATCAGTTGTTAGTAGACCGTGCTCTTACGGTGAAGGAAAACATCGTGAGGAACCTTCATGCACGCAGCGAAGAGATGCTTAGGTTGTGTGTGAAGTCCGTCAATCCGCACTGGGCCTGCGTGGACGATAAGCCTAATCACCCTATACGGGTAGGCGCGTGCCCTCGGTGGGGACGTTTAATGAGCTGATGATGATGTATATCAGTTGTTGGTCTCTTCATGCCCTCTGTCATGGTCAGGCGTATCACTTACTTACATACTTATTAAAAAAAAACCGCCGTGGTGATAGATCCCAATGGCTATATGACTCGCGTATGTACTTGCCGAGTGATTTACTTAAACTGATTTGTGTAATAACATTAAGTAAATAATGTTAATGTAGTTAACTAATGAATCACATATAGATGTACGAGTTGGCTCTTACACTTTCTAAATAAAAGTATCGAAAATAAAAGTAGCTAAGTTTTAATGATTAGATACCTTCTGCCAAAAGAGGTCCCGTAGAAATCGTCCAGCATTTCAACCTACCCGGAATAACCAGGCAGCAAATGATATAAATTGTTTTTTAGGTATCTCTATCGTATATCTTTTTATACATATATAAACAAGAATTATTATTTGAAAATTAGAAACAGTCACTCTAACCATATTTCTTGTATAGATTAGTTATTTATATGTTAGCTAGTTTTCATAACAAATGAAATGAAAAACTAGCTAACATATAAGATAGCTACAACCGACAGCCGACTTGTAGAGGAGGCTGTATGAGGAAAGCAAAAGATCAAATTATATGGGTAAAATGAGCGACGTCTACATCTGGCAGTGGACTTCAGTAGACTAAAGAGTGAAATCGCTTTACTCACCTAAGTTTTCCTTGCAAATAGCTCGTCTAGCATGCATTGGTTAACGAAAACTGGTATCCCTTTTGTATCTGCTAAACATGCATACTGGCTGTTGATCATCTTTAGGTAAATCTTGACAGATTACGTCCATTCATTGTCAAAGCGTACTTTTGGGAGCAAGTGCTATTTGCTTGATTTCGTTGATATAGCAAAGCCTAGAGAGGAAATTATTTAACGTCATCAACTTATTCATGTGCCCCCGAGACACGAGCCTACCCGTAAAGGGTATGATGTGCCTTTGTCGTCCACGCGGGCCCAATGCGGATTGGCCACTTCACTCCACCTTTGAATCTTCGCACAGGTTTCCTCACGATGTTTTTCTTCGCCCGTAAGAGCCTTAATGTGCATATAATTCCATGAAATTGGAAATACATTGGCAGGATTTGAACCTGCACCTCCCGATCGAAAACAACAGTCCAATCAATTAGCCACCAACGCTTTGTGATTGGCTTTCTGAAGGTAGGTGGATAGACCGTCTTTTTCTGTCGAACGTTCTGGTGGGACCCGTTACTGAAACTCTTAATTGCAGGAAAAGTACGTAGACCTAAACGAAGTGTCAATTGCGATATAACAACGCCGATTAGTTCATGTTCAATAAACTAGAAAGTGAAGGAGAAACTAAGACTCCATTTCTTCTACATTTTGAAGAGACACATCCTGGAGCATGTTGTGTTGTGTTTTAAGCAAAATTGGATATATTTTGTAACATGGCTTAATTATTAATTAAAATAGATGCTAGACTTAAGCTCTAGATGCTACAAAATTTATATCGCTTGCAATTTCTGGTTATAATTAATTGAGTCTTCGGAGAAAATTGTTTTTGAACTATCTTGTAAATTTTAAAAGTTTTTATTTTCAAAAGGGGAATTTGTCCATTATATCTTTATAAATATGCTTAATCGTATTTACGGCTGATTAGAAAAGTGCCTCGTTTCATATTGTTATAATTATTAGACTTCTTGCATGAAGACATTTTAGAAAACTCAACAAATGTAAAATAGTACACAATTATACGACAACAAACAGAACGAAATATACTCGGAAATAATTTACACCTGAGATTGTTTCCCAATTCAGTAAAATATCAAGAACATTTCTTATACAACACTCCATGTAATATTCTATTATAGGCCGTGGCTATTTCACCTTTATGTTTATTTAAATAACCTGTAAAGCGGTAAAGCCGAAGTAAATAAATTTGTTTGGCGTCGTTGTTACACAATATTTTAGTATTATATATTAACAATGCTCTTTAGGTTTACCATAAATTGAACGGCACTTTTAGATACACATATACGGGAAAACTAATCAAATTCAAAATTATCCGAATGGTAGGTATATGGTAATGTAAATTGTATACCCGTTTGATTGCATAATGATATAAAATTCATGGCTTAGTTAGGCAGACATTTTCTTTATTGAAAGCTACCTCATTGACTACCCATTTGGTATAATGGTAGAGACATCCGTTACTACAACAAGGTTCCGGGTTAAATCCCGGTAGGTACATTTGTTTGTTTGAACTTGTCTGTTTGTATTAGTCAAGGTTTTTCTATGTATTATCTGTATTATTTACAAAAAATATATAAGATTGTACCGTTGTTAAGTAGGTACCCATAATACGCTTAACTCGGGGCTGATGACGCTGTGTGAAGTCTGTGGAATATTTTTATAACTATAAATAAAAAATACCTTCTATATATTTGACAAATCATATTGTATTAATAAAATCGTTACTTTTACAGATTTTAAATATCGAATAAAAAACGTTATTGTATACATTAAAGTTAGCTTAATATAACGTGTAAAAATGTAAAGATCCACACAGGCGATATTAATGCATTCTTCATTTTCTGGCTGCGGCTGATAACCGTGTCATTAAAATTAATGGCATACGTACGTGATTCTCGCTAAAATCTTTTTTATTCCCGAAGTGATTCTTCAGGTACCAATTTCACTGTTATATATTAACGAATTTTTAGAGTAGTTTTTACCTGCTCAGAAATAATAGAATCATTTGTTTCACGCTGATCTAGTCCTCCAAAAATCTTATAATCAATCTTGGCATTTAATTTATATTTCAACTAGCGACCGCCCTGTTCGCACGGTGCAAGCAATAGGCACGCTCCGCTCCCCGGTCGGCCCGGTACGCGCAAACGAATATTATATTATATATATATAAATGTGTAATATCTTGAACCCATTCATTTAAATCATCTATATGCTGTAAAGGCCATATAGATCTCATTAAATCAAAAAAATATTAAGGTATTAATTAATACGATTAATGCTGTATTGGTTAAAATCGCAAATTGGCTATTGTCGTAAAAAATAAATGATAAAAATGTTATTGTGGAATCATAAGACTAACATATACCATTTTTTGATAAATCTTGCAGGGTTCAGCGTGCGTTTGCAATGTAGAAGCGGAAAGAATAATTATTTACAACATCATTTAGAACCTCAAAATTTAAATATTCTCTACCTTTTGTATGGAGTTTATTTATTACAATATAATCTTTTTCTCTTGAATCACTCTACGACTATTAAAAAACCGCATCAAAATGTGTTGCGAGTTTAAAAAATAAGCAACACCAAAGGATTTAGAGACAAAAAAAGCGACTTTGTTTATACTAGTAGATGAACTAATAAATAAATCTAAGATAAGTCAGAATTGTAAGAACAAAGCATATGAAGCATAATTCACAAAATAAAATGTACCAGCATAACTAGAATTTTGTTCAGTAAAGTATTTAATTACCAAGGGCTTTGAAGCAATTGTGCACATTAACTAAATAAAGGACTTGGTGTGGACTCTATACGAATTAATCTAGGATTAATGCGAGTCAGTTTGTAAACGTTTTCGAGACATAAGTATTCATTCCGTGGAAAATAATGGTCTAGTAATGTGGTCATTGAAATAAAACTTCAATAAGAAATAGATCTTAGTATTAAAAGCCTTTTTTCAATCGCCATCTGGTTGTACTCTAACTTGTATGTTGATGGTAAAGTTATCTCTTAAAATACGTATTTTTTATTAAAATTTTATTTTTAGCACAATATTTTCATTAACTTAAGATTTTATTCCATCTTCACATTGAATTGAGTAAAACTAATTCGTCGTCACAATCGTGCAGCAACCTAAAAAAAAAGTTTTGATTATTTTTTTTATCTGATGGGCTTACTCTTGAGCACAGACTATCTTAGGGAAGAGACGTGCTCTAAGATGGAGCGAGCTTGCTAGAAAAAGCCTATTCACTGTTTTAATGTATGAGTAATGTTTGTATCATATAATTTAAATGAGATTACATACAAAAGACAATAATGTTGAATTTAGATAAACAATAAAGTAACTATATGCACACTGACGAAGAGAACGTCAACCAAAAAAATGTCAGCCGACGACACATACGTATAATTGTCTTATATTTATGACTTAAAGGTATTCATTCAAATTTAAACTTAAGCTTATGTATATGTTAAACTTAAAGGGACTAATCAAATCACACAACTATGTACTTATAACATGTAGCGAGCGACGTGATTGTAAAGAAATCTCTGCCAACTACGCGAGACAGTTTGAGCGAGGACACTTTTTGATGAGATTGTACGCCTAATTGTTTATCTAAGTGATAAGTATATCATGATTATAAAAAATGCAAGTCAGACTTATATGCGAAAACGAAACCCTGCCTAGATTATTCTGTGTTGCAGAATTCTGGGATTCTGAGATAATAGAATGTAATTAAGCTTAACACATTTTTACTTGTACTGTTTCAAACATATATTTTTTTTGTAAAATTCTATTTTATTTTGAAATAGTTATAACATACAGAAAATCAACCCTCTTGTTACATAGAAAATGTGTAGCCCTGTGAGAGCCAACTGTGCTTCCATGTATTTGTTCTAGAAATTCTGCCCCTGGAAATTAAACTATCAATGAATATACAAAACATGGTATACATATTGCAAATAACAATTCGGAATATTTTTTTTAATCGCTTTATAATAATTAAGCATTTAATTAATATAGCTCTCAGCAATCAGTGACACTTACGTACACTTCTTTTCGATTCTCCATGAGATCGTGATATTACATCGATCAAGCGAAGCCCATTCACATTTAACTTTTGAAACATTTTGACTTTCGTCATGCTTGGTCGCAAAATCTTTAAATATAATACATGCAGGGCACTGGCCTCCCGAAAATATAGCTATGGCGAGTTAGGGCGTACCTACATGCTGATCAATGCGGATTGGTGGATGTTGACAACTACCATCTTAAGATTATGCCGGGACTGACAGCTTAACGCGCTTCGAGCACGAAATTATATTTCCTTTGGGCCATTCAGGTGATTCAGCCTACAATGTTGAACTAAAATGGGAAAAATCGCACAACGTAACGTTTCCGTCGGGATTCAACCCACAATTCTGGGTCTCACAATATATTATTCAAACGCTGTACTTACCGACCATGAAGGTATATACCTATATTACAACATTTTTAAAAGCTATTATCTTTCATCTATCATAAGTACTCAGAGCAATACGCTGCAGAAGCACACTTAACAGATCTGGCGCGCGAAGCGACGCTGGTGCACGCTCGCAGCGACAAAAGACACCACAAAACGACTCAGCCGATATGAAGGAGACATAAAGTAAACCATGTTCTCACTTGCCACTCGAGGACTGCAAATTTTATTGACTCAACTCACATCTACATCATTTGCTGTGATTGATTTGCCTTTTGGAACCTTCATGGTGTATTGACTGCAGGCTTGAAAACAACTGTACACTTCTAGAGGCTGCTGTAAGAAAAGGCCATTGCAAAATTTTTAAAAGAAAGCGGAAAGCAGTGACTTTTAATACAACGTAACCATTTATGGGTACTCCTATCATCATTGCAGCTATGAATGATTTTCATGCGGGCCGATCCCTAGAAGTTGACATGTGCTACCCGCCATCTTAACCATCCGATATGACCACTAAACAATGAGGGTACTGCTATCTACATAAGTAATATTTGAAGATATTGTTGTGATCCATCATTATCATGTAGTTGAGAAGATAATCATACCTTACTAGTTTAGCACATGAGAAAATTACGATTGGGTGTATCAGAGACTCTGAAAGATTACATACTATGACATACTCGTATCTATGGCAAGGATACCAACTCAAAATTTCTAAGAAATTTCTTACTATGAGTACGAGTAAGATCTAGTATATTCAGTCAAATCACGATTTTATCGATAAAAATTGCATACGGTTTGCTTATCCTGTAAGAGTACATACCTATTAATATTTCCGGTCGCTTCCCCTTGTAGGACATGTCTGAAAATGTACAAAGTTCGATATTAGTATCTATATAGTTTGTATGTGGTTAAGTGGAGCAATAAGAAAACACTGTTTATGTATATGCGTCTATTACGAGACTGGTAAGTCTATCGATGTTACAATAGTGGCGGTCTTACAAAAACTTATTATCGACATACCCTATAGTTCATACATAACAGTATCCTTTCAAGCTTTAGTGTAAAGAAAACAAGGCCAATCAAAAGGTATGGAAAGAAAAAATACAACAATGTTAAACTTTGTCAACGACTTACGCCAATACGTGAAATAATTGCAAGCATATGAAGAATAAGTTGCTAGCAAATGACGTTAGCATAACACCGCTGATGATTTGGTCGAAGGAGCTGATCAGTTGTGTAGCCTTGGTGTAATCTTCACGCACAGAGCTCCAGAAGGACGGATGGTAGAACTGAAAAAACGAAAATCCTCTTTTAGTTATTTGCTGTTTAGAATGGTACAAAAATAAATAATGTAATTGCCCGGTTAAGCTGTAAATGCCATCTGCGGCCATCAGCAGTTTATTATTATATAAGTATAGTTATAGTTTATTACTATTTATAGTTCGAAAAAAAATTTGCAGACAATAAGTCGATGAGGGTCTGGATGGCATATTGTCTACTTCATTTTGGTGATGATCAAGCAACTATCACAATGGTCGGTCGTTGATGTTATCTGATGAAGAAATGCTATATTAATCTTTTGACCGCTAGGGACGCCTTGATGCGTTATAAACAATAGATATACCATTGTGTTTGGGTTCTTGACGGTCAATGGTTTAAAATCTCTAAAGTCACGTTTAGAGAAATAATTTCTCTAACTCGAGCTTTTCAATCAGAAGGTTCCCAGGACCACAATACAATAGAAATTAATTTCTTTAGAACAATATAATTCTTCATTATGTGAGCCACTTAACGTCCACTGCTGATGAAACTTCTCCTCAAACGCTCTCTATCTGTGCTGGTTAGAAGTATTCTGCATCAAATGACTCCTAGATACAAAGGCCCGTATTCCAGAACGAGACTCAAGCGTTGATCTTTACTTAAACAGAGTTAGAAAAGGATGCCGCTATTTATCGTATATAGTGCTATCTCTTTCTAACCACATTTAAGTAAAGATCAACATTTGAGACACGTCCTTGAATACAAGCCTTAAATTAGGTCATAAGTCTATACTGCGGGTGTACTTACCACGTTTTGGCAACAAGTCACCAATAGACGATGCATGTAGTGAATAAAGGATAAGTTTTCTTTGCTTTAAAAACATCATAATAACCACACATTTTGCTACAACAAAATTAACCAAGAAGGCGAAATAACGAAGATTATCTCCGAACAATACAGC
Source organism: Leucinodes orbonalis (assembly GCA_019425675.1). Lineage (NCBI taxonomy): Eukaryota > Metazoa > Arthropoda > Insecta > Lepidoptera > Crambidae > Leucinodes > Leucinodes orbonalis. Next base: position 82,490 of record PQWD01006575.1, read on the forward strand.
CTGTATTGTTTGAAGATAATTTAAATTTTAAAACAATAGCGATCAATCATTTTGCATGCATCGCGGTTCCATAGAGCAGGAAACCGCAGGCTGCTGAACTAAACAATGAGAGTCACGGTATTATGCAGCGTTTTGTTGAAAGCAATATTCTCGTAAATATGAGGAGTAACTTGGGCGAATTTTGGTGGTAAACAGCTCCCCAATTCTACTAATTCGCTCGACAATACGACACCATAGAAGATTTGTCAATCTAACCGTGAATTTGCATATTTTAGTACAACTTTAATAACATTAAAGTAAGTAATTAAAATGGTTATTATATGGCTGGATGGATTTGAACGGGACTTTTAGCAGGTAGCTGATATAATAAGGAAAAACAAAGGCTACTTTTATTTTAGATATTTATTTTAGTAAAATAATGTAATGTTTAATATTTTATGAAAGAAAGAAAGAAAAAAATCTTTATTCAATAAATCTGTTACAGATACTTTTGAATCGTCAATTGTTATTATTATCATATTTTTTGTGACTCTACCACCGGTTCGGAATAAGTAGGATCTTCGAGAAGAGCCGGCAAGAAACTCGAGTTACTCTTTTAATCTTTTTATATCAGTGGTTACAGTTTTGTCATTTACCTACAAATAGCTTTACAATAATTTATTACAAATATTTTGTAACTGGAACACTAAGTGCAAGACCACACATCTTTATCCGATAAATATTCTTCTATTGTATAGTAACCTTTTTTCATGAGGGTTTTTTAATATTTAATTTAAATTGGTGAAAAGACAATTCGGCAAGATTTTGTGGTATTTCATTAAAGAATGTTATGCCTCTTCCAACAAATGATTTTCCTACTTTACTTAGTCTAAGATTTGGGACAGCAAGTTTGTTTTTGCTCCTAGTATTAAAGTTATGTACGTCACAATTTATTTCAAACAAATGAAGATTTTTGTGGACATAAACTAGATTATGGTAATATAACGCGGGTATACTGCGGGGAAGAGCGAGTATAAAATAAAATTCTTATGATTCCAGGACCCATTCATCATGCCTATTTTCGAGCTTTCGAGAACCTCACTCAATAGGCGAAATATAACATGACTTATTATTTTCATGCCGGTTTACTATGAAGCCGTGGTATCACTTCCAAGTCAGCTCTTGGTGAAAGACTCGATACTGAGTTGTCTAGGTAGGTACCACCGCAGTACCAGATATCGTCCCGTTAAATAAAAGTGCTATACTCTTTTGTATTTCGGCATGAGGGCATTGTAGCTAGTGAAATTACGGGGTATAAGAGACCCAACATTTGTTGTTTCGGGTGACGGGCGCATTGATGGAGAATAATAACTGTTTATCAGTTTTTGGTCTCCTTTAATGCCTCTCGGTCATGTTCAGGCATATTACTTACCATCAGGCGAGCGTCTTGGCCATCCTATGTACTTCATACATAAAAAGCTTACATACTAATAGTGTATTACTAACCCTTTTGTCCGCTTCATGTATTTTTTTATTTATCTGATTTAGTATTGATGCCAAATACAAACTCATGCAAACAAAAATACGTCTGAATAGCTCCAGCAAACTGTTGAAGTCACATTCACGAACTGAAAATAAACAAATTTATTATAAGCATTAGTATAAATATTAAGTTACAAAACCGCCTAAAATTACCTTACCTAGCTTTACAAACCGTAACAGTTCACTGCTGGACTTAGGATCGGCTCATCATCATCATAAGCCTATAATGACCCATTGAAGGGCACAGGCCTTCCCTCACATCAGAGCTATGGGGAAATTGGGCTGGAACCCGCTTCGCTGGCCCAACGTGGATTAATGGGTATTAACGACTACCATCCTAAAATGGCAGCTGGGACTGATGGCTTGACGTCAGTGTTGCCGAACTATCAATAGTTGGAATATCGATAGTTGACCTCGAAAATCATCTATACTATCGATAGCTTAATTAAGCGCAATAGTATTGATACACTGCAATACTGTCGATACTACGATCATGGCAATATTATTGATAAACATTTAACTATCAATAATTGCAATACTATCAATAGTATTGCACTATTGATAGTGTTGCACTATCGACAGTATCGATAGTTGGTGAAAGAAAGAAAGAAAGAAAGAAAGAAAAAAAATCTTTATTCAATAAATCTGTTACAGATACTTTTGAATCGTCAATTGTTATTATTATCATATTTTTTTGTGACTCTACCACCGGTTCGGAATAAGTAGGATCTTCGAGAAGAGCCGGCAAGAAACTCGAGTTACTCTTTAGGTGTAATCAATAAAGGCTACTCTCTAAGGTTTACTCTTTGAGGTGTAATCAATAAAGGCGATACTATCGATGGTATCAATACTATCGATAGTTTGGTTTATATTGAGCTACGATACTATCGATAGTATTGCAGTGTACCAATACTATTGCGCTAAACTAAGCTATCGATAGTATCGATAGGCCGATCGATACTATTGCTTTTGTGTAACTATCGATAATCTATCAATAGTCGACAATCGAGCGGCAACAGTGTTTAACATGCTCTCCTTAGCAAAAGCTCCGAACGACAAATCATAAAAAATATATAATGAATATCACAATCTACCACTACCACACAATTCGAAATTTGGAAGCTCTATCTTGATCTATGTTGGACATAATTGGCGACCCGTGTGGTGTAATGGTTGAAAAGTCAGCTACGGCAAGGGTACGTGTGCGATCCTAGGCAGTACAAAAATTTTGAACGCGACATTGTATTGGTCTGGCTATTTCGTGTATAATGTGATATACAAAAACGTATGTAACAAAAAAATATGTAAGTATGGTTATCTGTTGATCAGTCCCAAAATACAAGATCTGCTTAATTAAGGCCTAATGACGCTGTGTGAATGTCTGGAAATTTGAATGTCCACTGAAGAACTAAAGCATGTCCTAATGATTTCCACGCGAACAGATCACGAGCAGTCGAAATCGATCGGCTACTCTCCACCCTAATCTGGTCATTGTTCCTACTAAATAATAAAATTACTTACTTGTAATACAATCCCAGTTGGAATATTAAATGGTACGCCAAGCTCCGTATACCATGGAAATGATAATTCAAGAAAACCCTCATATACTGTACTATTACCGGTGTTGTTTAGAATTGAATGGGATATTTTGGCGCTCTGTGATAGCAAATGTTCCACTAAAATATAATAAAAATCATCATCAGAAAGTAGTAATTATCATCAGCTCATTATACATCCCCACCAAGAGGCACAAGCCTACTCATAAAGGGTGTATAAAGCCTTTGTCGTCCACGCGAACCCAGTGCCGACTTCACGCACAAACTTTGAAGTACTTCGTAGGCGTGTGCAGGTTTCTTCAAAATGTTTTCCTTCACCGTAAGAGTGTCGGATAAACGTACACATAATTTCAAAACTTCGAAAACACATTGGTAAGTGGGATTTGAACTTGCACCCTCTAAATCGGAAGGCAACTCTCCACACCAATTACTTACCGACGCTCATTATAATAATAGTGATCACTAATTAATAAGCGATATTGATCGCTTTGCTTTGGTATTATGTCACATAATTGATCGATTTTTATTTGTACATTGCGCTAGATGCCTAGGTCATTTGCTTGCATACTGCATCAGCATAGATAACTTTAAACTGTTTAGATGCACAATCTCAGTCAAAAAATGTCCGCGGCCAAAGTCTGCCCATCGCGTCAGTTGGGCAGAAATATCATTCTCACAAAAAAATACATCATCAGCTCATTAAACGTCCCCATCGAGGGGCACGAGCCTACCCATATAGGGATATTAGGCCTTAGTCGTCCACGCGGGCCCAGTGAGGACTGGACGACTTCACACACAACCTTCGAATCTCGTCGCAGGCGTGCGCAGATTTCCTCACGATGTTTTTCTTCAACTTAAGAGCGTCGGATAACGAACATATATTTTTCGAAAATTCGAAAACACATTGGTACGTGGCGGGATTTGAACCCCCGCCCTCCCGGTAGGAAGGTGACAGTTCACACCATTGAGCCACCGACGACAAAAAAATGTAGGTAAGTATGTTTATTCGTTGTTTAGTACTCATAATACAAGTTTTACGAGAAACTTGGAGCTAGAGGGCGCTGTGTGAATATCAGTGGATATGTATTTAGTTATTGGACGACACAAAAAAATATCGTAAACTTTACTAATGATACTCACGTAAAGCCAGCACTAGAAGGACTGCGGTATAATAATAACATTTTGTCTGTAACGACATATCCACGTATTTGTCTAAAGAGCAATTCAAAATGTCTTTCATGAGACCTGGCCATTTAGCTGCTATTCGTAGAAAGAGGAATGTAGTAAGGGCCGTTGAACAGTAAAACGATATAAACGCTGAAACAAAAACAAAGAATAACAATTGTTGTAACGGTTAACACGCCTACCTGAAGGTAAATGATTCGAAGGTTGTGTGTGAAGTCGTTCAAACCACACTGGGCCCGCGTGGACGACTAAGGCCTAATCACCCTATACTGGTAGGCTCCTGCCCCTCGGTGGGGACGTTTAATGAGCTGATGATGACTCTCCGACAATGCCGCACTGCGCCCGTCACCAGATACAACAGATGTTAGGTCTCATAAACCCGGTAATTTCACTGTTTGCTTATCTGTATCAAGATTTTCTAAATGCAATATTTGTATCTTGTTCAGTACCTTGCTAAACCATCACTACTATTAGCCTTATCATAGATATGCCAACACAAATGTTTGTGAGCCTTATCGTCTACTGCTCGTCGTTCAGTAGAATCGCCAAAGCCTCATTCACTTTTCGGATATATTACGAGAGATTTAAATTAAAGGCGTTAAATAGGGTTTTGACCATTATGCTTGGACCTACCTAAATCTAACTATATAATTGTTGTTGTAAGGCATTTATCAATAGTTTAGTAACGACTGAATAAGCTCCTCGCTAAGATGGCGCTGTGAGAACCAAATTCTCATCTCATATTAAATTATTAATGAATTTGCCAATACAGCCTTTCAAGGGAGCTCAATACTAATTAACCATGCTATCTAATAATTGTAATAAATAGACAATCTTACCCAGAATTGTAATTGATATTGTATTGTGCATGAATCTGTAAACACAAAGCGCCGTTGCACATGCTTGGCATACAAAGATGAAAGTGCTGTAAATGAATCGAAACGATAGGTATTTGAACCTGCAAAAAATATCTGACGTTATTCAAGTGATTGTAAGTGAACAAAATTGGGAAAAAACAAATTTTAATGAACTTAAGCCAAACAAATTTATTAAATTATAAATGTATTACGTAATAGTAAGAATTTTATGAAATAATTAAAAATATTAAGATGATTGAACATTTATTTAATAAAAGGTCAGAATTATTTAAATAATCATAAGTGATCAAAATTAGAAAAAATAAAATTTTAATGAACTTAAGCTAAAGAAATTTATTAAATAACAAATGTATTACGTAATAGTTCGAAAATAAAAAATATCAAAATGTTTGTATATTTTATTTAATAAAAGGAAAATGAGAGGCTGAACGGTAGTTACACGGAGATGTTATGAAAATGGATAGATCAAAGTTTTAAATCAAGTTATTATTTTACAAAGCGTCCAATTGAATATAATTAAGTTAAAATACATTCTGAATGAGAAATAAGAATTCTCAGTATATAAAATATTGAACGAAATTCTTACCTCATTTTTGAAATATCCATGCTTGATATTTCTATAACAGGATTTAATCCTATACATTGTCCACAAATTAACATTAATTTCATTGCCCTTTGGAACAATATGATCTGAGTTTGTGGTTTTTTCTTCCAAGGTTCGTTATTTGTGACTGGAAGAAATAAAACATAATAACATTAAAACAAAAAGAAGAATAAAAATTTAATGAACTTCTAGTAAAAAAAACAACAGTATCTGTACTATATACGATATGATACGACTACAACCTACGCAAAAAAACAATTGAAAACGATAAACTCAAAGAGTAAATTTTAATGTCAAAAATATAAATTCTGAATTTAATTAATTGCGAAGCTTAAATTGAAGTAAATAATAAATAGATAATCTTTTACCTTTACATTTGATTTTTAATAACTTAGACGTAATTGACTTCTTTTCACTGAAACAATTTTCAAACTTCAATATATAGCCGAGAGTAATTAAGATTTACCTGACGATATTTATGAGCTTACCGTTTGTCACTTTCGAGACTTTTGGAAAGTTCCTTCAAATTAATTATTTCCAACTCCTTGTAAAGTTGCGAGTTGGTGCGATCTGCCGTATGGAATTTTACAAAATTATTATTGAATTATAGAATTATGTTTTCAGTAAAGTCTACTAATAACCATTTAAAACTTTGCTTTTAATTGCTGATTTAGATGTTTTCTCTTTGTTAAAATTATCATAATTAATTTACGTCTATATTTATTTATTACGTCTTAACTAATTACACCCAAAAGAAAAATCTTTCTACGGCGTTCTAAAAAATCGGAACATAATTTATTAGTTAACATATTCCATAAAACTACAAAATAAATAGATAAAAATTATATAGTTTATAATATTGTGTACAAAGAAAATAAGTTAAACGTTTATTTTCAAAAATTGTATTTCTTTCAACGTGAAATTATGTTCATGTTCTTATACAAACACGTTCGTATGTCAACTGCAATTAACAAATTGACATACCCAAATATTTTCCCGTCCTGCCCTCAATTACTTGCATTGTTTCATTAAATAAAACACTGTGATTTGTCAGCGCAAACACAAGAAACTAAAGAACTTGAGCGCCACTATAGTTGTTTTGGTGTCTTTGAATATTTTATGATCTTGTCACCAGCCTGGTTAAACTAACAGATAAATTATAGCCCCATTTCTACCTGTCAGATATTACTGATTTCATTTTTTATGTGTTTTTTTTGGTAGATTGTGAGTATTGATAGGGTGAGTTGTTATTCTTTGTCAGTTATCATATAGTAAATTTCCTATAAGTACCTATTCTAACGTAAACTATTTTGTAGCACACTAATTTATCAGTGAGTTGAAAATATCTTTAAGTAAAATAAATTAAATAAATGATCACACTTCATTTTCTACAAAGTTCAGTAGTCTAGTCTAATATAACATCTTACTGTAGGGTACGGACTTTCCGACGCTGCATGGCATTGGAGAGACTGCGCCGTAACCCAACATTGGACTTAACGACTTTTACCCTTACATAGAATCCGTAGCAACAATTTGACCTTTCTTCCAAAGCACGGGGATATGAGATATTGTTTTTTCGGCTCTCTCAGCCGAATCATCTCATAACCTACCAAAACTACGTGACTTTTATAGGATAGGGGGCAAACGAGCAGACAGATCACCTGATGAAAAGTGAATACTGCCGTCCATGGACTTTTGACGATTGTCAACTGAACGAGCTAAACGGCACGCCATCGTTTAAAGTATTTCAAATATTCGGCATTCAACATGAAATACAGAAATTTTCAGGTTTGATGTCTTATAAGGGGGTGATGGGATCTAGAGAGTACAGTCTCAAATCTCACCTCGTACTAATGTGTTTTTGAATTTTCGAAATTATATGTACATTTATTCGTCGCTCTTATGGTCAAGGACAACATCGCGAAGAAACTTGCGCACGACTACGAAGAAATCCATATGTTGTGCGTCAAGTCGGCTATCCACACAAGCCTACAATATTTAAGATTCAAGATACAGGAATAGATACAGGCAAATAGTTAAAGAGGCTCGGACAATATAATATGTATTAGTACTTTTAATAACTTTAAATATATTTTCGTCCATGATATAAGTATATAAAAATAAATAAATATGTCAAGTCACGCCAGGCTGGCGTGAATGTAGATCCGAACCCTTGCGAATGTTATAATCCATTCCATAAATTAATGCAGATAATTTTGTGTTACATAGTATTTTTATCGCCTTCCTTCCGGCTCCTTTTGTCGCCTTCCTACCGGGAGGGCTGAGGTTCAAATCCCGACATGTACCAATGTATTTTCGAATTTTTGAAAATATATGTACGTTATCCGATGCTCTTACGGTGAAGGAAAACATCGTGAGGAAACCTTCATGCACGCCTGCGAAGAGATTCGAAGGTTGTGTGTGAAGTCGTCCAATCCGCACTGGGCCCGCGTGGACGAGTAAGGCCTAATCACCCTATACGGGTAGGCTCGTACCCCTCGGTGGGGACGTTTAATGAGCTGATGATGATGATGATGATGAGTATTTTTAAACCTACAAATATTGCATTACGGGTAGACTAATACGTTGATGTATTTTTTATGTTACGTGTACAGGTCGGTCATGACGCTCACCTGATGTTAAATGATACGTCTGACCATGACAGAGCGACATTGATTGACACCAACAATTGATAAAGAGTTATTCTTCTACATCAATGCCGCACTGCGCCCGACACCCGAGACGACGAGAGATAGTCGACTCAGTACCGAGTCTACTACCTAGTCACTAGTTTAAGTAATTTTACTTATTTTACCGTTTGTAGGTGGGGAATAGGGTATGATGGTTCTCCGGTTACCTCAATAACTCGCCAAAAAAAATGCATAGTTTATTTCATGTCGGTTTCTTGTAAGGCCGTGCTATTATCCCTTCGGTCGAGTCCTCTCTCTCACACTAAATTCTTTAAAGTGTGAATAAAATATGATGATTACTTCAAACAAATTTCTTAATGTCAAAGTTCATAATGTTGATGCAATGACCTCAAAAAATGTACTATTATTATGGCCTCCTCCCACTGTAAAATAGTCCATGAAAGAATATTAAATATAAAATATGTGTACTATGTCGTTTAATAAAGTTGCGACCCAAAAACCAACATAAAATATGTGTACTATGTTGTTTAATAAAGTTTCGACCCAAAAACCCGTTCAACAGACGAAATCAGATAACGTATCAAAGTCAAAAACGAACTTAATTTTTTAAAATTAATCATCCAAGTGTTTTCTGATTGACGTCCCAATATTTCACTCTACACGAGTGCAATTCGTGCGTCCATAAAACATTGGAACAATTTATTGGAACAAAATAACTGATTCGAATTGCCACCAATTGAGCAACTACTAGCGTCAGTGGCCCAATGGTGTGCACTGTCGCCCTCCTACTGGGAGGGTTGAGGTTCAAATCCCGCCACGTACCAATGTATTTACGAATTTTCGAAAAATATATGTTCGATATCCGACGCTCTTTCTGTGGAGGAAAACATCGTCAGGAAACCTGCGCACCTGCGAAGAGATTTAAAGATTGTGCGTGAAGTCGTCCAACCTGCATTAGGTCCGCGTGGACGACTAAGGCCTAATCACCCTATACGAGTAGGCTCGTGCCCCCCGGCGGGGACATTTAATGAGCTAATGATGATGAGCGACTACAAAAGAAACATAAAATTTTCCTATATTTTTCAATTTTCCTGTTAGTGAAAAAAAGTTTTTTGGGCCTTAAGAATGGTTCATGGAATGGATTGAAATTTATTTTACAGATTTTTTGTGTACAGATAATAATCATCAACTAACATTTAAAAAAAAAGTAAATTAAGTAGTATCTCATTGGCTATTAGCTATTAGAAAAGCTGTTTTGTATTATATTTTATGGCAATTAAGATAACTTTGTTTTATTTATCCAAAAATGTTTGCCGGAATTCGTAATGCAATAAACATTTCAGATTCACCTGTTTTTATGTTTAACTTTAATGCGATATTTCTCTATTATATTAAGCTATTCGAAAACAAATGTTAATAAAAGAAAAGGTACGTTCGTGTTAATAAAGTTACCACAGACCAATCACATATACTGTCTCTAATCCAAATCGTGTCTAACAAAGGAATCGGTCCCGCCTTTTATGTTATCAACTCTAATACCTGTGACCTAATACTCAATCGCAAACCGCAAATAGTAAGATAAACTCTATGTGAACCACATAAAGGTTTGTTTCAAATAAAAGTTCTATCAGACTATCGCCAATTTTGACGATTCACGGCAAAGGGCCTAGTGTCCGACCCACATTTACATTTCAATATCAAACGCCGCAGTTTATGCAAATGTCGAGGCGAGACGTCGCAATTTGGTGCGATCCTATGGATGATTGACTGAGAACTGGGTTTGGTGGTAGTGCAACCCTAAAAGACTATATAGTCTTTGTAGAGCATACTAGTTATGATCATAGTACCTGGTCCTGTGGTATGGATTGTGGATTCAACCAGGTGGTTGAATTGCATTTTCCGTATCAGCTACACGCATACGCACACGCACACGGCCGCGCGCGCGCACACACACACATACACACACGCACACGCACGCGCGTATTCACGCACGCACGCACGCACGCACGCACACACACGCACATGAGCATGCAAATATCTAGAAATATTAATATTATTGTTGTATCTTTTTTTCTTATTGTTGTTTCAAAAAAATTATATTCATGACCCTAAAGACACACTTAGAAACTGTAAAACTGTGTCACTTATTAGTTTTATTTAACAATGTCGAGGAATCACTGACACCGAAAAAACAGTACATTTACCAGGTTTAATGTCAGGGTTGACCTTTTGCTGCAACCATACATTGTAAACCCATAACTTAAATTGTATCTGTGATGACTTACTTTGTATAACACCTGGGCTATGAATTAATGATTATCATTATACCCGCCATCATATTAAGTATTCATCCCTACGCTTTTTTCCCGTTCCGTGAATGCTTCCCCAATTTTTCTGCCCACTGCGTCTTCAACTTGCTAAACTTGCAGGCTATGTGACTTTGGTCCTCTTACTAAAAATATTTCTCTTAGTAGCACATTGAACAACATTGATGATATAAATTAGAGATCAGCTCGAAAAACATGTGTTAACATATTTTTTTTATATATTTATAACAAGTGTATAGGATGGTCAAGAGGCTCAACGAATGGTAACTGATACGCCTAACCGTAACAGAGCGGCATTGAAGGAGACCAATAACCGTTAGACAGTTTATTATCCTCCATCAATGCCGCACTGCGCCTATCACTCGAGACAACAGATGTTATAGGTCTCTTTTACCCGGTAATTTCACTACCTAAAGTGCCCTCATCCCGAAACACAGATGTACATAACACTCCTGTTTCACGGGATCATATCTGGCACTGCGGTACCTACCTAGACGACTCACTATCGAGTCTAGCTTCTAGTAATTAACAAATCTTTAGTTTTTAGCCTTTCTGTGTTCTTTGTACAAAGGAAAAGCAGCAGCCAACAAAATGTTGTTTTTGTCGTTTAAAAAACCTAGCTTAGCCTTTCTACTAACGTAATTATTTCGCACAAAAGTGAAGTCTTTAACACTAGTTAGCTCTTTTCCCCGCATTAAACCAAGTCAAAGAGAGTGTGAATACATTACGCGACAAATAATGCATGACGGCTTTTATGTACATTCAAGCACATTTTTACTAAATATTTTATTGTTAAGAAGTTGCTCACAAGATGAAATTCAAATTCAAAATATCTGAAAGAAAGAAAAAACTTTATTCAAATAAATCTGTTACAGATACTCTTGAATCGTCAATTGTTATTATTATCAAATTTTTTTGTGACTCTACCACCGGTTCGGAATAAGTAGGATCTTCGAGAAGAGCCGGCAAGAAACTCGAGTTACTCTTATAAATTTTTATATTAGTGGTTACATAGTTTTGTCATTTACCTACATCTTTATTCAAATAAATCTTTTACAGATACTTTTGAATCGTCTATTGCTATTATTTAATTTAATGACTCTGTGGATAGAAATTACATCGAGATTTATTGTACCGAATATAAAGTCATATCCAGTTTTAATGACATATGGCGTATGATACCTCTTCTGGCACTTACGTTGCGTGATTTAATATTTCATCCTATTTTACGAATATAAGGGATCCCAGCTTTCCTCAGTAATATGTAACTTTGTATAACTGAGTACTCAGCGTATCCCTGCACTTCTTATTTCTAGTCCATCTGCCATAGGGTCTCCGCATTGCGAAATGCTCACAGTCACTTGCTATTCATTCAATTTCATTTAACAGGTAATCAGTGTAAATGGTTTTGTACAATTTAAATGTATAAATTAATGACCATAATTAATAAATTCGAATAATAAATGCGACACAAGGCACGGTTTAACCCCAAAATAGTTTTATAAGTTACTAGCTTTTGCGTGCGACTTCGTCCGGGTGGAATAGTTATAGTGGCCTGATGGTCTCTTTAACCCGCTATTTCGTTTATATAGGTGAGTTAAAACTGCGATATCTCATAAGATATTAATTTAAGTTGAATGATGTAAACGGCAATTTTGTTTAAAATGAAATACTTGTGATAAATAAAGTATTTATTTGAATAAGGATTATTATCTTATATTTAACAAGGAGTTAAATATAAGCCAAAAATCGTTTTATGAGTGTAAACTGTCGTAACAAATTGGTTGCATGGTTTAAGTATGATGAAGTTGAAACATTCATGCAAATTGTCAGGTAATCTAAATAGCTATGCTCACACCAACACAAACACAATATCATTCTCGAAAATCTTAGTATTTGTAAAAGATAAATTGTCTTAATTTGCTTTTATTGACACATTTATGCTTATCATATTATGCATTTGATATTTTATTCATAAGTCTTATGATGTATGTGTATATGTATTTGTATGTTCATGTATGAATATGTATGTATATATATATATATATATTGTGTGTGTGTATGTATATATGTATGTATATATATATATATATATAATATGTCTATCTGTGTACGTGAATGTGTATGTATTATTTATATGTGTGTATCAATATATTTAATAACTATATTTTTGTAATATTAAGTTACTATTTACATGTGAATGGGGTGGTTATATGTACAGATTTTGACATGTGAATTTCTTTTTTACTTTATTTTAGTTAGCAAAACTTGAGGAAGCGGTGTCTCCTGTTACAGGCAATTTTAATGCTTAAAAGGAGACTCCCACGATTAGAAATAAGAAATTGATTGTAAACCAATAAAGAACTTTTTACTTTTACTTTTTTTTTTACTATCCTATTTATGAAAATACCTTAGCAAATGATGCGATATTTTACAAAAATATTTAAGCAAAAGGTATGTTATAGGGAGCTAGCCTGCTGTCGCTGATTTTTTTGTAGACCTCTAAAAGAGTAACAATACTCTCATACATGACTTTTGCGAAACTTTGACCGTTTACGCAGCGTAGCGTAGCGGAAGCTCCAAGCATGAAAAAAATCACCCGATTTTGAAACATTCTTCATTTTTGCTCCGCTTCTATTGCTTGTAGCGTGATGATATATAGCCTTCCTCGATAAATAAGCTATCTAAAACTGAAAGATTTTTTTAAATCGAACCAGTAGTTTCTGGGATGAGTGCGACAAACAAACTCTTCAGCTTTATAATATAAGTATCTTATAAGTTATATAATTATAACTCGGAAGAATCTTACTTATTCCGAGGTTATGACGAACTTGTTCTGTTTAAATTATTTTTTCTTTATAAATCGAGACATACTGCGTCATACGCATCAGTCTATAGTTCATAAACGCATTAAACACTATTTAAAATGTATTTTAAAAGTATACTTAATGCTATTCTTTCAAACTTTTACTGCGACGTTTTTGTTTTTAAACTCATTTGCTCAAAGTTATTGCTTGATGTGTACCGTAAAGTTTTAACTGTGTTTTATGAGTTGCCTTCGACACTGGGTGATACGACCATTAAACTATACGAAAAATAGGTGCAGTAATTGTCCATCTACGTTTTTTGTTTTGGCACTGGGAGTACGTTTATTTTTTTTTAAATAAATTTGTCTAATTAGATTGTAAGAAAGAAAAAAATAGAAACAACCACAGCATGCATCTTTCATAAAAACATAAAATTTTCGTAATTGGACTGAAAAGAAAGTCTACTCAGCGTAATCAGAATAACCCCAGGAAGACCTAACGCTGGTATTTCTAAGATACCGTGATTTCTTCATCATGATCAGCCAGACCATTACAAACAGACATGTTCATGCACATTAATGTTTGTACTGTCCGGAGATCGAACCCGCTGCACCAAATGGGTTGTATCACCTGGTACAGCCTCAACTAGCGATCATTTACAGCAGAATTAGCTACTAAATAAGCTTCTATTATTAAGTAATAAGCGTCTTTTTTCTATTATGAAAACAAACATAATATGTTGAAGGCATAAAGACCTACCCCACTACTATACCCTTGTTTGCTTTTAGCTATTATAGTCCACTTTTAAATCGCACTTTCCTTTTTCGTATCTAGGTTCCAGGCAATCAGGAGAAGGCAGAAGTTAGCCACCAGATAGTTCCTTTTTTCATGTTGGTACACTGGATACTAGGTCGGAATCTACTGCAGTGCCATATGGTCACATGATATTATGGTCGTATACACTTCTAATGTCGAGAGATAGACTTCGGGCAGGATTGACGGAAAATAATACTGTCTAAGTACAGATATCGTCGCTTATACTACGATTATAATACCTCGCTCAAAACTAAAAACGCCCATGTGTCACTATATTCGTGATGTGTTGGATATTTTTGCCCCGTCCTTTAGTATTACGTAAAGTCTTTAAAGAAAAAAATACAAATTACGAGTAGTATTAAATAATATAATTTGCATAAATATATTTAGTCCCTCCTGAAAAATTGGTACATTTTTACTTGCGCGGATTCTCTGTTTATGAATCTGTTTTAGGCAGATCACTTTGCATCAAATAAACAAACTGGCGGTCCTTACAATTTGATATTAATAGAAATGCTCAAATTTAGAATTGAATTAAGCAATGGATTTGACTTCTGAGTCACGTGGACGTATTCGTGCGTAGCGGCTATTAGGTAAATGTAATTAGAATTTTAACGACTGTTAGAAAGTTGTCAAGAGTTTCAAATTAAATGTTGCTTGAAATAATTTGACTTCATGATTTGCGAGGTCGTTTTTGTTACGAATGAAGTTTAATTATATTACATACAATTGATCTGTCGTAGTGATTAATTCTGTAGGTAATATTTATATAAACTAAAAAAAAATAAAAGAGTAGACGACGAAATTTTCTTTTTGAATTGTCATGTTGCGTGGATTGACAGCACACATGACACACACACTCTTTATTGCCAGCATTAGTATACAAACAAACTTAAATACAGCTTTGTTCAGCTTGTTTGCNAAGGAAAATATTATTGGCATAAACAACATAATGTTTAACATATATAGAACAAATACTAAGACAATTTGTAACAAAGAAATAGTGAGTTTTTTGTTATGTTGTTGTGGTTCTTTATCTTCGAACTTAAAGCTTAAACCTAGACTCGAAAAAAGAGTACGACTGAAAATCATGTTTGTGAACTCCGGAACCATTTTATACTACCTTCTCCGATAAACATTTTCATTACAATACAATATCATATAATTTTAACAATCTGATAAGGTCAACATGTTACTTAAATGTCCGTTTAATAATATATCCGGTTGTTTTTACTTCCGGATAAAAAACAGGTATTATTATGAAATTGTAGTCGAACAAATAAAATGGGATCTGATCGTTGGTGGAAAGCGATGTTGGACAACAAAACCCTCTTTTTTATATTCTTAAACCTATTCATAGTAAATACAAATGAACTTAAAGAATATAACATGAAATATGTAAGTTAATTATGAGCTGCGACGGTTTATGCTTAATTTAATATCGTCATATTCATTGGTTCTTTGAAATTGACGCTTTTGAGTAAAATAAATATAATAATGCGGATAGAAGGCTATTTCCATGATTCAAAAGTAGTATTAAAAATAAGAATCTTCGGAATATAAAATCTTTAGAAATTTCTAGTTAATTTAAGTAAAATATCATTCTATAAAATTTCGATACGCAATTCAGCTATTTTAATAAAACGTATCTTGTTTGGATACTGATAACGTGAAATAATTTGTAATTATAAGATATGTTTTATGTATCCTAAAAACATGATGTACTATAACGTCAAGTAAGTAGATAACATCATTAAAATTCTACTAGCTTGCCGGTAAAGCTGTTTAGGCCATTCCGAAGTTAGACATCTGTCCTTGGACAAAATCCAAAATGTAACGTTAGTCCTTCTCGTTGGATGTTTGATTTCGTTACTCGTAGTTTGAGTAAAACTGTATACTATAAAATATATTACATTATTAATAAGTGATTAAAATATTGTTACATGCATAGTAAAAAAGGACAAAAAAAAATTAAAAACAAGTCAAAGAAAAAAATTTAGACCTTAGGTATTCTTAACACTTTCAAAACTAAAGTTCTTGTACACCCCAGACCCCAAAATTAAAGAAAGGCACTATCTTCAAATTTAAATAATATGATTTAATCTTGTTCGCAGGGAAAATATGCATTAAGAATAAATAACTTACAGTTGTGCAAAGGTGTGAAGCCCAAAAATTGTTCAGATATAAACTTAGAGTACAACAAAGATGGTCCATTCCATTTTGAAATGTTTTTCAAAAAACCAGTTCGTTTAACAAAGGTAAGTAGGTAGGTTGACATATTGACGGCTGCAGTCGAATATATCCACGAAAAACAATGGTGGAAAGCTTAATCAATACAGTATTTAGGTACTATTATAGTGTAAAGTTATATTCCCACTTGAGGCACCGGCCTGCCCACACAGCATGGGTATAGATTTTTGTATTAAAACACAATTTTAAAATTAATAACAAATGACAACCCGGGCAGTACAAAAATTTGTGTGCTTAATCGTGTCTGTTTATATTGTTCTAGTATCTATGTAAGATAAGTACGAGTATGTATTTACAAAAAAATATATAAATATCTTATCCGTTGTTTAGTATCCATATTATAGCCTTAATGCTTAGTTTGGGACTAGATGGCGCTATGTGTATGTGTGTATGTCAGTAGATATTTATTAAATGTTTTCAGGGTAAAATTATTGCAAAAGTCAATGGAAAGAAGTTTGTAAGGTTCCAAATGAAAAACCCATGTGACCATCTACTCTTGAGGGAATTTTTCATGAAAGTCTTAAACATGACACGGGATTGCACTTTTCCTGAAGTAAGTTTATTAAGGGTTTTTTACTACATACATATATCTAAAAACATCCTTTATAGTCTGTAGTATTTTACCTTTTTCTGTGATATAAGTAAGTAGGTGAGACAGCTCAGCAGATGGTACGTCATCTATTTTCAATTGATACATCTGGAATTCTGCAATATTGTGTTTATTTATTGTAAATCTAGATAAATATATGATACTACATAAAATCCATCCATCTGTTGATATTGTCAAATTTTATAAGACATTTAGATGCCTGAAGAATGACCTTGAATAAAATTGCAAAGATTTAATCGCGTTCTTATCAACATAATTAACAATTAACTTTGAGGACCCATGTGGTGTAATGGTTGAGACGTCAGCTATTACACCAAGGGTTCCGGGTTCGCAAAGTCATTTGTGTGCATGAACATGTCGGTTTGTATTGGACTGGGTGTTTTCTATAATATATCTTTGTATAATATATATGTATTAAAAATATATAATAATGTTTATCCGTTATTTAGTACCAATATTGCAGGCTAAATGCTCAGTTTGAGGCTAGATAGCGCTATATAAATGAAAAAATATATATATATTATATTTTTTATTATGGTTGTTTTTATTTTGTACTAGCTTTTGCCCGCGGCTTCGCTCGTGTTAAATTCCAGGTAACGCGGTTCTATTTTCCTGGTTTTGAGAACAAAAAAATATTTTTTAGCTTTCTATCTCTCCCTATTTTCAGGCCGTTTTATTTGTGATAAATTGTCCGCATACGATTTAGATTACGAAAAGTCCCATATTACATTATTCCCCATCTGTTAAGGCTTTGGGGCACGATTTCCGAAAATTTTAATGTAATTATTAATTAATTACTCAGTTAATTTTTGTACTTTTTATTTATTTATTGGTATGTGTCCTTTTTCATTCTTAAATGTTGAAGGTTATTAGGTAACATAAAATGATCATTAGGTATTTAGATTTTTTTAATTGTGCAGTAAATGAACTTTACTTATTCAATTCTTTTATGGGTTATTTCACAGGGTCGTCGCAAGTACAATTACGACATGTTCTCGATATTCCAGCTGTATTATGGAGAATCTTTTGTCTTTGGGAATTGGACATTCGAAACTCTGCTGTTGTCAGAATCATGTAATATTGTTTGCTGTCATCTGGACGTCACTTTGTTTCCAAAGCCATAATATTGTTTTTACATATTTGTATAATTTAACTCAAGTTTTTTTAGTTGTAGAATGCTGCATGACCATGCATGCTTGATTAATCATAAGTCTAAACACGTTATTTATGTACGACTAATTAAAGAATTATAATGTATTGTAAGAACACTTTTTGAGAAATTAAAATCTGCATAGTTGCTAAAAATATATGAACAAATAAAAATTGCCCTTGGTGTACTGGGGTATTTTATTTTTGAGTAATTCCTGACGTGCGTGCCTCCGTGCTTCGGAAGGCATGTTCCCGGGTGATACCTTAGGATGATTGTTGTTAAAATTGCGCTGGGCCAACTTTGTGGGTTACGGCCCGAACTACCCACAGCTATGTTGTGTGGGAAGGCTTGTCGCTGCAGTAAGTTCTATTAGGCTGATGGACCTGGCGCGAAATATGGAAAGAATACTTCATTGCGCCGATTAATCAAAAGTAGAGTTTTATTTATGACTGTAATAGCTCGTGCTCCCTGTATTCTCTTATACTCTCTTACGGCAACTGCGCGACGATCAGGGGTGACTTTGTCGTTCATTACTGAACGAAGGCCTCTCAATTAAGCCAACTATCCCAATCCTGTGCAACCCGCATCCAGCATCTATGTTATCCAAGAGAATTATGGTCACGGACAGTACTATGGAGCCAGAACGCCAAATTACATTTAAAATCAACTTCTTATCTCAAATAACAATTAATCATAATGGTCCACTAACTTAAAGCAGCTGCTACAGAGTGTTATTTCTCGCTTAAGAGGATAGTCAAACTATTCATAGTTCGCCAAGATTGATGCAAGCTCTCTCATAGAGCATGACTACAATCCCACACGCGAGCCAGTTTGGAATTGGTAGGTACACCACTGAGGAATAATGCTCTGCTGTAAGGTATGTAGATATCGCACTATGGGATTTTATAGCAAAGATAGGAGAACGTAAGAAAAAAAGGACAAATATAATAATTGGCTAGGTATCATGGTCATGCAACCATTATATTATGATCAAGTATTGTGCTTGCCTATACTTGAAAACATAATGACACCGCGTAGTTAAAAACAGTACAAAACACTATGATATACCTACGAGTAATTGTGTGGGACCTAACTCAATCAGATCGGATCTATCATCACAACAGAACTAGTACTTCCCATAACTTAAATTTTGGTACAGAGAAAGCTATAAAAACCAAGACAATCGAAGATTGGAGTACCTGGTGACCCTGATTAGGAAACACAAGCCCAACCAATCTATTAGAGATTGTCAAACTGCCTTAGCAAAAAATATTCAACTTGGTGGGCCGCTTCATTTATTTGATGTCGAAAATCGATGGTCTGCAGTATCTGCTGAAGAACCCTCAGCTGGTCTCAGCTGTATTAGAGATAATGTAATGCCCCTTCTTCTATTGGTACATAAAAAAATCGCATCTCATTGCAAAAACCCAGCATGTCCCTCACATATCTTTTAATTGAATCCAGCCTTTAGCGGCCCACTGCTGGGCAAATAATAATGAAATAAATCAATATGATAAAGTTTTTAAAAAAAGAAGTGAACTCCCTCCAATAACATTCTGTAAAAAACTAGCCAAGTCTCGATGGCGCTGTTTCGTTATCTATTATAAGTTATGAGATCTAGACAAAGTCATGCCAAGTCTGAGGTACCTTACTACGATTTTTTTATTATTTAGTTAATGTTGTGTGACTTGGCTTTGAATTAGGTATGGTAAAATCTTTATTAAGAGCAAATGTAATGGTCATAAATTATATATATATATATATATATATATATACTGGCTATATTGGTCCATAATTAGAAGGATTTTGCCTTTAACCTGATTTAAATATCAGTTTTATTTTAAAATATTTCATGAGGTTTGGGTATGTACCTATTGGAATGGCTAAATAATCAATATACATGCCCTTACAAACTAGACTATGATATTGTCCTTTAACTTTTTAACCGTCACATTTCCCACAATGAAAAGCAATGTACGTATATAAGCACAAGCAGATATTTTTATAACATCACGTAAATGCCAGTATGTTTTTTTTGTTTTTTCTTTTAAAAGATTAATATTTAAAAGTACAAACACTATCAGTTCAATCATACATTAAAATATGACTCACAATAGAATGATCTGATAATTGTAAACAACAACAAATATATTATTATATATACTAATCTATAAGAACTAATATTATAAAGCTGAAGAGTTTGTTTGTTTCTTCGTTTCAACTCGCCAATTTCAGGAACTAAGTGTCCGATTTGAAAATGATTTCATTGTTAAAAAGCTTATTTATTGAGCGGTTAAAGATTTGCAAAAGTCCTGTATGACAGTATTGTTCTCCTTCAAAAGTTCTAAACTTTAAAAGTTTTAAGGAAAGTTCATTATAGTCTTTGCTATTTAAATTTATTGTAACTAATGTATTATTTACGAAGGTGTTTTCACAAACATTATATTAATCCTTATACAAATAAATACATCATTAATCACAAGTATTTACTTTAAATCAAAATCTTCTTTCGTTTTCAATGAATAACTTAGGAGATATCGTAGTTTTAACTCACTTATTTAAACGAAACAGCAGGTTAAAGCTAGCGTTAACCCTGAGTAATTACATCACGCGGACGAAGCCACGCGCAAATCTAGTTCATATACATTAACATTGAAGTAGACCAGGATTTTGATTTCATTTTAATAACGGCACCGCTCTTTCCGGTAACGAAATGATATTATGTAAAATTTGTGTACTGTTATTTATAATTTTTGTATCTGGAGTACGTCAATTCGAACGTAATAGGCTTGTAAGTTCAAATAAAATTCACATAAATGAAGGTTATGTAATTCAGTAAATAATATGCGCAGTGTTTCTATTGTTTTTTTGTATTGACGACTTTGTGTTGGAATTGGTTGAGATATCGGCTTTTACACCAAGGGTACCGGCTTCGATCCCCGGGCAGTACAAACATTTATGTGCATGAAACTGTTTGTTTGTATTGGTTTAGGTGATTTCTACATATAATATGCATTACAAAAAAAACATGTAAGTATGTTGATCCTTGCTTGCTTGCTTAGTTTGGGACCAAATGGCGCTGTGTGAAAGTCAGTGGATATTATTTCTAATATTGATTTGTATTAATTATTATTCTCGATTATTACAATCGGCTCAGTATGACGTTAAGACTAGTGAACTGACAATATCTTATTAGCCCGCACTAGTATTATATGACTAAACAAAAGTATTTTACTGTAATTTTGTATAACAACTTTTTTTTCTCTCTTTATTTGGTTTAAACAACAGTGTACGCAATAACATGTTAACTTAATATTATTTGTTCTAAAAGTACAATATAACTGTGTCACCTATGACGTTAACCACATCTTCGACATAAAAAAATATGTTAAGAGGTGGTGTTCAGAAGGATACAAATTGACATAAAGATTGTAGAATTTCACATATTTGTTTTTTAAATGAAACATAGCTAGTGGCAAAAATGTCAATACAAAAATTAACATGCGTATTGAAGTATGTATTTACCAGCATTTGTGCGATACAGGTTAGTATTAACCAATCTTGGCATGTTGCGGCAATGGGTTTTAGTGGGGACTCTGTAACCTATCCTATTGTTCAAATCAATGCAGTCATATCTGTTGTGACATAAATCGTAGAGAAACATTATCTCAAGTTGATGGCGCCTTGATTCCAAAGTTAGTAAATTGTATCTAGTTAACAATTGCCCGTATTGCAAGCACTGACAATGACATTTATAATGCACATCTTTAAGAAACCGTCTCTGAATAGATTCAAGAGCATTAATGTATTTATTGTAAAAAGGATTCCAAACAGGCACAGCATGCTCAAGTTGTGAACGAACTATAGATCTGTATAAACAGAGATATGTGAAAGGTTGAGAAAAATATTGCTAGAACGCATTGTGATTCCATACATTCTATGAGCCTTTCTAATAATGTCATCCACGTGGAGGTTGAGATGAAGCTTATTATCTAATAGTACTCCCAGATCCCTTATCTGATTTATTTTTTCAATGTGGACACCACACAATTTATAAGGATAGTCATAGACTTGCTCTATTTTTGTGAAAGATATTACTTTACGTTTATGAATACTCAGACTGAGCATGTTAGTTCTACAATAATCTGAGAAAGCATCTAAAACTGCCTGAAATCTTTTATGGTCAGCTGTATCATTTATTGTTTGTTAAATCTTAAGATCATCCGGATCTAACAAATATTCAAAAATTTAAAACAGCGGTGCCTAATATTGAGCCTTGAGGGACGCCTGATGTAACTTTTACAAAATCTGACTCATAACCCCTGATAACAACTCTTTGCAAACGATTAGAGATGTAAAACTTAAACCAACGCCATAAGTTTCCACGAATTCCGTTGAAGGCGAGCTCTCCAAGAGTAATTCATGATCTATCCGGTCAAACGCTTTTCAAATATCGGTATAAATACTATCTGTTTGATTACTACCGTTAGGGGTTTAGTACCGTTAACCTCCAACCTGCTGATTACTGGTGGTTTGCATATCTATATGACCAGATCCCCCCTATGTTATTCGGGAGAATACACCACTAGTCGCTGTGGTTCGTCCAACACCGGAATCATGTTTCTGGTAATATTATTATGAAGTGTCTGGGATACCTTATGTCTTGAAAATGTTGTAAAAAAGAAAAAATATTGTTAATTAGAGTGGATTTATAAGGCTTGCGGTCATAAAACTATCTCGGCTTTTTTAATAATATTTTGTGTTTTTCAATTTCATTATAGGGAAAATTTGACTTAGAATTAAACAGAGTTGGAGTATGTAAAGGGCCTAAGCACACAAATTGTTCGGAAGTAATTTTCACGAAGATTAGCAGATCACTAGTCCATTTTGAATTGTTCGTCAAGGAGAATACTAAGTTGACAAGAGTAAGTTTTGTATTTGAGTAGTAATCATGTAGGTATTTATTTCTAAGTTAAGAATAAAAAATTCAAATATATTTTACTCTCGGGTTTGATTCCTCCTAAATACTACTAGCATTTAATATTTGTATTTTACGAGCCGACCTGGAGGGTACAGTTTCATATCCCGCTAACTACCAATGTGTTTTCGAATTTTCGAAATTATATGTGCGTTTAACCAACGCTAAAACGGTGAAGGAACACATCATGAGGAAACCGGCGCACGCCTACGAAGAGATTCAAAGTCGGCCAATTCGCAGCGGGCGCGCTTCGACGACTAAGTACACGTTTTGCGGGTCGGCTCGTGCCCCTCGGTGGGGACTCATTATGAACCGAGATGGATGATGATTTAAAATTTATAAATTGACGACACATATTTTTCTTCTTTTATTTTAGGGAAAAGTGGTTGTAAAGTCCAATGAAAAGATTTTTCTTAAATTCCAAATCGGAAACCCGTGTGATCAAATTATTCTGAATGAAATATTTCGAAGAACTTTGAACATGAGGAAGAATTGTTATTTTGCCCAGGTAAGCATAAGCATACTAAAGGTTTAAGAATAGGCATACCGAAATATTTGGTGTCTTCATATACAGGTTACCTAATCTATCAGGTTACCTCAATTCTTAGGTAAGCTCTTAGTATAGTTGCTTCCCTGTGACTTAAAGACGTCAATCAAAAATAATACTGCCTGCATCACCCTTCAGTGCGTACCATAGCTGCATACGTTCATATCTTTTTAGCATTTTAATGCTATTATTATTTTATCCGAATAAATATTCATACTTGTTACGTACATTATTTTTCATATAAGGTAATAAGGTAAGGTACCATGCCATGCAGGCAACTTAATATATTGACTTTCAGCTAATCTTAAGAGCAATTTTTGTGAGTTATATATAGTCAATATCTAATTCTATTAACTTCTTATAATATCTCTTTACAGGGTCGGTTCAAACAGGACTACGATCTATTAAAGATTTTCGAGCAATATTATGGCGGACCAATGTTAAACGGAAATATCACTTTCCATACAGTTCTCTTGTCCAACACGTGCAATATAATTTGTACTATAATTGACGTTTATATTAAACCAAAGTGATAAATTGCAGGGAAATAAATTGATATCATATTGTTTCTTTTTACTTATTTTTCTGAATACATAGAAATACCCATATCAATACAAACTGTCATTTTTATGCACACAAATGTTTGTATGGCCCTAGGATCGAACCCGGTACCTTTGGTATAAGACTATCCTTGTGGAAGAGACGTGCTCCAAGATGGAGCAAGCTTGCTCAGAAAAAACCTATTCACTCGGTTTTTTGGATGGCACAGGGTTGTATATGGCTGGAAACATAGACACAGGCAGACCATTTCATTCATTTGCGCGTGCTCTTAATGAAAGTAGACGCGAAACGCTTAGTCCGAATACGGGGGACGTCAACCGAAAACGAATGAAATTTTGCAGTATGGCTTGAAGATTGTATTCGTTACTTTTCTGGAGTTTCGAATGGGTATCATTTACCAGTGTACCAAAAAAATGTGGTCATTCCGTTTTTTAACATAATTTACTCTATAATTTAGATATACTATTGATAAGAGTTTATACACCCTTTACGGGTAGGCTCGCCCCGCGGTGGGGACATATAATAAGCTGATGATGATGAATGATGATTGATAAGCGTGATGATGAAAAATTATATATATATAAGAGTACATTACTTTCTCCTGTATACCTACTATTTTGGTGTTAGCTTAGTGTCGATTGGAGGTATTTTTTTGAGTCAATAGTGATATTCTCTCCCTTTCCCTTAACCTGATCTCAGTAAAGGACTTATACGCTATTGAAAAGACCCGAACGACTGTTTTGATTATTCTGTTGTAGGTTCAGTTTATTAACAAAATCTTGCTTTAGATCGTTGAGAACGTGGATAAGTAATTATAAATGGCGAGTATCAAACATTTTTACAATGTTTGATAAACATTCGCTCATTGCTAGTTAAATTAAATATAAAGCGTAGAGAGCATCGGTGCTTTAAAATAATTTTTTAGTTTTGCCTTCGTGAAAGTGAGCGGTAGTTCCTGATGGCTTACATCCCGAAAAGTTTCGAAGTCATTAAAATCTATTTATTAAATTTGAACTTAGCAGTTAACACTTATGAAAGTAAAAAAAAAACAAGATAAGCCCTTCAATTGATCACACCAAGGTTATATAGTTGCGTGAGAAAGAAAAAGAAAGCGAAAAGAACGCTAAAAGCTCATCGTCTCTTTTTTCGTTTTAAATTGTTCATCATCATCATGATTTTAAATTGTTAAATAATAATTAATAATAAAATAATTTGGTAAATAAGACTTTCAGAGCAGTTACGGCTAAATGTTTTCAATCCATCCTCAACGTTCCTAAAATTGTTGGTCATAAAGTAAGTTGTTGGGATAAAAAACCGGCCAAGTGCGAGTCGGACTCACGCACCGAGGGTTCCGTACAAACCTGCAAGGTTTACCAATTAGATCTAAGTATTTGATATGAATTTCAACTTTATAGCTCTACGCGTTCATGAGGAAAAAAGTAATAAGTTTATATTTATTAAAAAATAAATTTCATATTTAATGTCATTAAAAATTTAAGGTTTTCGGAATTTTTCCTTTATGTGTGCTATAAAACGTTGCTTCATGCCAAATTTCAAGATTCTAGGTCGACTGGAAGTACCCTTTAGGTTTTGATTCCCTTGCGAGTACTTGCGAGTTTCAAAATATGCAGCTTAAATTGCTGTTTCTTTTGATTGCGTTGACATAGAAGTTTGATTTTGTTACAGCTTAAAGGTATTATAAACCTGAGTATTTGGTATGAATTTCAATTTAATACCTCTACGCGTTTATGAGGAAATGGGTAGTAAGTTTAAAATTATTAAAAAAATATATTATGTGATGTAACTAAAAATTTATGGTTTTCGTAATTTTTCCTTTATCTATGCTATAAGACGTTGCTTCGTACCAAATTTCAAGATTCTGAGTTCACGGGAAGCACCCTGTAGGTTTTGATTCCCTTGCAAGTGTCGAAAATTTGCGGCATAAACGGCTGTATCTTTTGATTGCGTTGGCTTAGAAGTTTGATTTTTTCACAGCTTCAAGGGACAGTAGACCTGAGTAATTGATATAAATTTCAGCTTCATACCTCTACGCGTTCCTGAGAAAAAGGGTCTTGACAGACGGACGGACGGACGGACAGACGGACAACAAAGTGATCCTATAAGGGTTCCGTTTTTTTCCTTTTGAGGTACGGAACCCTAAAAAGGACTATTGTCGCCTTTTGATGTTGTATGTACAGAAGCTCTCGTAGTTGCCATTCATGGCATCTCGGTGAAATATTTTTTAAAGAAGCGCTATCCCACTACCTACATATTAAATTTCTTTAATTGTGCATACATCCTTACGAAAGGATGGTCTACATAATACTCGGTGTCTCGTATATAAAATAAAGAGTGCGTGGTCTGTAAAAGTCATCGTGTGTTCGGACGAATTCTAATTAAAAATGGCTTTTGGATTGTAAGTAATTTTATTAAAATACTTCATTTATTCATTATAAGAGCATTGGGAGAAACACTATTATCTGATATCAAGCGTAAATTGATCCGAATGAACTTAAATGACTTAATTGAAGATTACTTTAAAAATTGTATTAAGCATTTTTTTTTAGTTTTTCTTACTCAAAATGGTACTCCGAACGGTTTGTAAAAGCTCATGTTGTTATTTAGCAAGATTAAGTTCGGGCAGGTGAGGCAGGCGTGTTTCAGAAAGGACTAACCTCAAAATGTGTAGGGTGCCATAATTTCGCCGCTTGGCAAGCAGGTGATATTACCGATGCAAGATTAGTTTTAATGGGAGGCGCTGTAACCCGTTTAGTGTTAAATTATTTAGCCATAAGAAACGGAAATAGGGTGGTGTCAATTATTGTATTTAAATCTACGGCACAAACTTGTTTTGTTAAGTTTAATATCTTATTACAGTTTGCTCATAACGGGATTGTTGGCATTTGGTGCGTATTGGACGACGAAGTACCTTCTTACGTTACCAGAGGCAAGCAAGACAACCACGGCTTTGTACTCGCACACGTCGACAACGATTCCACCCAAATTGTAGCAAACCAAATGTCGAGTGACTCGAGACGTACTTAAACGGTTTTCTTACCAATTACATTGTCCATGAGTAAGAAAAAGCTGATCTAAGTAATATGCAAAATCTTGCGTTAATTGTAGTTTCTTACAACAATAAGTGAAAAAAATTAATGATGTATTAAAAATCTGCTATTTTAAGAAAACCAGTAACTTATGTATCTCTTATAGTGGGACTTATGTCACATGAATGTTAAGCACTGAATTCTACAATTTCATTTAAATAAATATATTTAATAGATGTATATGAACATAAACAGTTTATTTTATTTTTTATTAAATCTTTATTGGACACATAAATTATGTACAAAGGCGAACTTAATGCCATGTGGCATTCTCTACCAGCTAACCTTTGGATAACAGTGATATTTTGTTCATTATAATTCCGGATATTTGTTATTGATAGCACGTTGCTATTTTTATTAATTGAGAAACTAATGATTAATTCACAAAAGTGTATGACTACGAGTATATTGACGAAAAAAAAACTGATTTACCAGATGGCTTATGAATAACTGCACAATAATTGTACTCTACATTGTTTAATAATGTTCCATACCGCGGTCTTTTGAAGCCAATGAATGACTTGAACAATGAGTTGTATTTACAAAAGATGTTTTGACGTTTCTTTAAGCCGGCATTGTTAGCTGTAGATTAAGGTGTGTAGCAATGTTAAAGAAAATGTTGTATTTGTCAAATAAAATCTAATTTATGATTGAATTTGTTTTATTTTGAGCAAAAATAATCATATGTTGTTTATAGTCAACCAAACAGGTAGTCCACATAATAGTAAGGTGCAATGTTACGGATGGCCTGGCAAAGGCATAATTCAGTAGTAGGTACGGTTAACGCGTAACTTTACTATAAGCGTACGTAAAACACCTAAAGATCTAAGGCTATACATATGTAAGGGACAGCAAGATCAATTGATTAAATTAATTATCACGTGCTTTGCCACTACCAGAGCTTGGTACACACATATCATGCTTCTGCTATTTTTAGGCATTTCAGCATATTATAGGGTATACGTACTCATAACTAAAAGATAATTATATTAATTTGAGACGTCTCATATTTAAAAAAGTATGCCGTATTCTGTAGCTGAAATTATTGATCTAGGCAAAGATCTATTTGTAAAGAATCATTGTTATCAAGCCATACACTGAAGTTTCTTCTGTCTGTCAAATGTATTTTTATGGCCAAATAAATGGGTTTTCTATCTTTATTCTTATATACGATGTAGGTATAAAAAAAATACAGATTAATAAGGAAAATAAATGATGTAGGCCTTTTTACGCCTATAAAGACCGAAACCGAGTTAGTAAAATAAAAACATCTGGAATTCCATGCCACTTGTCACAGTAGGTCGTTGTGACCTCCATATGAATAACTCTTAACTTAGCACATGAACTCACAAAAAAGTACTATGAGTTATATCAGAGACAATCCAGGTTTCAAACATAAGACAGTAGGTCATGTTACTTAAGTTGCGGAAACTTTGATGAATTATGGCTTTTGGATAGTAAGTACCTTGTTACTTATTTACGAATATTATCACTTTTAAATTGTTATTATGCCATTAAGTGGATGGGTCGGTCAGTTCGCTCACCTGGTGGTAAGTGACACACCTGACCATTACATGCAGTGTTGAAAATCCATAACAGTATGAAGACATTATTTTTCGTCAACAGTACCTTGCGCTCGTTACGCGAGACGACAGATGTTTGGTCTTTAATACCCGGTAATTTTACTAGCTACAGTGTCCTTGTCGTGAATCAAAGAAGTGCAATTATTATCTACTCCTATTTTACGAGACGATATCTGGCATCAGTGGTACCTGGTGATGGGACGACTCAGTATTCTGCATTATTAATTACAGATTATACTGAATTGTTCCTACATTTATAGTTTACTGGTGTTCAGCGTGATGGTATTCATGGCGTATTGGACGACGAAATACTTAACGCAACCGCCTCCCAAGATGAACACTACGACTACATCGGGTTGCGACGTCGCCACCGAAATAGCTTTTCCTGAGGCCACAGAACCTCACGTGGAAGAACAAACATACAGTTTTATTAGCAGCTAAGTAATTAATGAAACCTTATAGGCTGTTTTGACGTAATCATAAAATATCTGCCATTAATTAAAAAAATACTCTATTTACTAAAAAAGTATTCGTAATGGTATTTTAAAAAGTAAGTCATGTTNGCGCTCGTTACGCGAGAACGTGATGTTTGGTCTTTAATATCCAGTAATTTATCTAGCTACAGTGATCCTTGTCGTGAATCAAAGAAGTGCAATTATTACTACTCCTATTTTACGAGCGATATAGCTGCATCAGTGGTACCTGGTGATGGGACGACTCAGTATTCTGCATTATTTATTACAGTTTATACTGAATTGTTCCTACATTTACAGTTTACTGGTGTTCAGCGTGATGGTATTCATGGCGTATTGGACGACGAAATACTTAACGCAACCGCTTCCCAAGATGAACACTACGACTACATCGGGTTGCGACGTCGTCACCGAAATAGCTTTTCCTGAGGCCACAGAACCTCACGTGGAAGAACAAACATACAGTTTTTATTAGCAGCTATAGTAATTAATGAAACCTTATAGGCTGTTTTGACGTAATCATAAAATATCTGCCATTAATTAAAAAAATACTCTATTTACTAAAAAAGTATTCGTAATGGTATTTTAAAAAGTAAGTCATGTTTTAAGAGCAAAATGGGTTTGACGTCTCCTCATACAGTTCAAACTCAGCAGCTTACGATGTTACAAAATTAGGGCTTCTATCGCAAAAGAAGAGAATTTCCTTAATTTTACTATCTCTTTTTATTATATGGTCTCCGTTTGTTGAGCTCAATATGAATTTGTAAATTAAATTAAATGTCTTTTAAATCTGATCAAGAGATTTTGACTTTATTCAATGGAAAACATTTCTTGTGATGCATAATTTGATAAATGTATATTCATCCTTCAAGGCTACTTTAACACAGTGCAGTTAAAACATATGATATTGAGATTTCCACGATCCATTCACTAAATAAAAACTTCGGGAAATTAATCAGCTAAACTGTTACCACATTTGTTGAATTACGGACAAACGCAGGTTTTGTAGTTAGTACGATAAATAATTTACATTTTAACATCAAATGATTCATGTATTTCAGAAATGTGATTTGCCATATATCAAGTTTTGAGCATTACCTCGAATGATTACTTTCTTCATTTAACGTCTTTCAATGATTGATTGCACATGCAGGTCTTCGCCGTTCCGCATTTACTTGCCATAACTACATGGCCTCTATGGGAAACTACCAGGATATAATAACACATGGTCTATCGTACAAATTTATTCACCCAGAACAATCAAATTTAGAAACTATTAATACTTTTTACCATAATCTAGATGAAGCAATCCAAAAACACGCCCATAAAAATTTGATAGTAATGGGAGACTTCAATGGGCAAATTGGAGCCAGACGCCCTGGAGAAAATGCAATACTAGGACCATTCACGTATAACAACAAGACCAGAAGTAGGAATGGAGAAAAAATAACAAATTTTGCATTACAACACAATTTAACAATCTTAAACACAAAGTACAAGAAAAACCGAAAAAATATGTGGACCTGGATCTCGCCTGACAACCGAACAAAAAACGAAATTGACTTTATTATGACGAACAGAATCAGTTACTTTACCAACTTCAGCGTCATTAAGAGGTTCAATTTTAACACCAATCATAGACTAATAAGAGCGGAACTAAAAACAAAGCAATCAAAGAAGCCAAGACCAAGGAAATATACAGTTGATACAAAACTCAGCAAGCAGCAAATAGAACAAATAACAACTGCTCTGAAAGATAAACTAGAAGACTTTAAGGATCAAACCAAGGAACTAGGAATCCAGGAAAAATACAACTACTTAGAGCATACAATCAAAACCCAGATAAAACTTAAAGTAAATAAGAGAATTGATACAAAAAAAGAGCTATCAACAACTACTGTAAAACTTCTAGAAGAGCGAAAAAACCTTCTTAGCGCAAGAAACACGCAAGATAGAAGAAAGAAACTAGCCAAATTAAATAAAGAAATTAAAGAAAGCATGAGAAAGACAGAAAACAGAGAAGAATGGAAATGCTAGAAAATTACATAGTGAAAACAGGCGGCACCAAAAAAGCGTTAAAGGAACTAACACACACGAAGGACTGGATAGTTAAAATGAAGGACGATCAAGGAAAATGGAAACATCAAAGAATTGACATATTAAAAATAGCTACATTATACTACAGGAAACTTTACAGAAGCAGTACTACACAAGGGGGAATAGAATTATTAGAAACCACGAATATTCCTGCCATTCTCCAAACTGAAGTCAAAAAAGCTATTAACACGCAAAAGAACGACAAAGCACCCGGACCTGATGGCATAAGTAATGAAATTTTAAGACACAGCCAGGAGATTCTGACACCTATTCTCACAGATATGTTCAATGATATTTTAGACACTGAAACGATTCCCCAACAGTGGACTGAGTCTAGCATCATTTTACTGTACAAGAAAGGGGACAAATATAACATCGGCAACTACCGCCCTATTAGTCTCATGTCTAACATATATAAAATTTTTGCTAAGATCATCCTACAGCGAATTGAAAAATCTCTGGACGAACACCAACCGATCGAGCAAGCAGGATTTCGCAAAAACTATTCAGTTATCGACCACATCCATGTAGTGCGTCAAGTTATAGAGAAATGTAATGAATATCAGCTGACATACTACATCGCATTTATTGATTACAGTAAAGCATTCGATTCTCTAACACATGAAAAAATATGGGAAGCACTACTGGAACAAGGAATCGAACAGAAATATATCCGACTAATAAAAATGTATACAGTCACAGCACAGCAAGAATACAATTGGAAAAGAAAAGCAACTCTTTTAGTGTAGAAAAAGGCGTTAGACAGGGAGATCCATTATCTCCGAAGTTATTCTCTGCAGTGCTTGAATCAATCTTCAGAAGACTTAATTGGGAACATTTTGGCTTGAATATTAATGGCGAGTTAATGTCGCATTTGAGATTCGCTGATGATGTAGTGCTATTGGCAAAAACATCCGAGGACTTAAATAAAATGATTTATGAACTTGCAGCAGAGAGCAAAAAAGTAGGACTGACACTGAACCCGGAAAAGACCAGAGTTATGACGAACGGAACAGGTTACACTATAGAATTAGGAAACACCGAAATTGACTATACTGATGAGTACGTCTATCTGGGACAGCTAATAAGTCAAAAAGACTCTATGCAAAAAGAAGTGGAGAGAAGAATTATAAACGGCTGGAAGAGATACTGGAGCTTAAGAGAGGCTATGAAAGACAAAACGCTTCATATAAACATAAAAAGTAAATTGTTCAACACCTGCGTGCTACCTGTCCTTACATATGGCTGCCAATCATGGACCATAAACCAGGAAATATTGCACAAACTGGCAACGTGCCAATATGCAATGGAAAGGAGTATGCTGAACGTTAAAAAGTCTGACAGATTAAAAAACTGCGTTATTAGAAGTAGAACAAAAACTACAGATGTTACAACCAAAATCAAAAGACTTAAGTGGAGATGGGCTGGACACGTGATGCGAGGTCACGACAAATGGAGCAAACGAGTGACACGGTGGTACCCCAGAGAAGGCAAAAGGAAGAGAGGCAGACCGCAGAAAAGATGGGATGACGATATCAGACAAGTGGCAGGAGTAATGTGGAACAGAGTAGCTCAAGAAAGAACTGAATGGAAAAGGTTGGAGGAGGCCTTTGCCGACTGGCAAACAGATCTAGCGCTAATAACCAAGGAACAGATATTAGTTTAATTAGTTAAAGATTGTGTGTAGTTTTAGATATAAATTTATTGTAAACATTCAAGATCTGAATAAAAGGCTATATTATTATTAATGGCCTCTAAATATTTTTACTTCTCTTTTCTTCCTCTCCGCTTTTGCTTTTCGTCTTTCGACTATAGTAACTTGAACTACCTTTTCTGATGTAGCGAGCTATATTGTTCACTTTAGATCTCTTACGATAAGTCTTGTGTTTTAAAAAACTTGAAAGAATTCAAAACCTCTGCTCATATCAATGTTAATGAACCTGTCACTGATTCTTTCCACTGTTTGTTGTTTTAATATGCAACATCCTCAATATTGATTACTAATTACTTACACATCCTGCTAAATGTTGATATACTCTTTTGTAAATAATTATCTGAACAAGTGATCATATAAAGTTTGCCGCTGTGTTATAAATGTTATAATTAGTATTATCTAAAAAGTGTTTAAAATTGGCTTTAAAATATCTTGATAGTAGTGACTATGGTTGTAGCAGGACTGTAAGTAGATATTAATTTATTATTTACTTATTATTTAGTATAATCTATATCGTTCTATAATTTATATGATATGAATTTTATATGAGATATTAAATTTAACAATCTGGGATCATTTAAACATAGTGATGATTTCTTTTTTTCTAACTGACTACTGCTGTTGGCCGCAGATGGCCTTCACCGAGAAATGTGGATTAAGGAGAGAATATAAAGTTTTCTTTTATTACTCTACAGTTTTAAAATTGTAGTACAATATATTTTGATTTCTCAATACGATGAGCTATTACTGTTGTCTATGATGATATTTTAAATTGTTGCTCATCGTTTCTTTTTATATAGTTATTTTCAATTATAACAAAAATATTTCAAATCAAAAACAAAACTCTAGACATACTTTAGATGTTTTTTAGTTCAGTTCGTCCACAAAAACTCAATGTCATACATATTATAACATAAGGTCAAATTTAATCTTCCACTGTTTCGGTCAGTTGTATTCTACTGACGAGAATCCAACAACATATAAGCTCTTGGTATACAAGTGATATTGAACAAAATATTGTATATTAAATATATAATATTTTGATTATTAAATAATATAATTTTCATGATTATATTTTTGAAATAATGAATTTCAATTCCAGAGCACTGTTAACTGGAGCCATCATGGTGTCGATATTTTTGGGTGGACGGTTTTTACTCGAGATGGATCGCCAGAACAACGATGTGCCGATTTCCAACCTCACCGGACTAGGTTGAAAGCTTTCTTATTCTATTACATTTAGATATTTTAATGAAATAGGTCATTAATAGCGTAAATAGTTAACCTTGTAGTCTTGGTATAAGTCAACTAATTACGCTAATTAATGATGTAGTATGATTAAACTTTCGTTTAATCATACTAGTATCATTATCATATCATACTAGTAGTATGATAAAAAATTCGTTTAATCATACTACATCAGTAATATTTAAAAAAGGGAATACTGTGCAGTTGCCAACGTGTCAACTAAAGATGCTAATGATAAAATTACTTACATTTATCAATGTAAGCAACTAGTTTCTCTCTATAAGAAAATACTTCCATTCTACGTATTTCGAAGCTTTATAATAATAAGAAACTAATATTTTAGGGGACGAGAAACTCTTGAAATTGATGACGGGAAGAGTATATGGCTGAAGAATGCAGTATAAGTTAAAATAATTCCGATTATCTATCCCAACGTATACACATTATATGTAATCAGTAATTGATCTTTCTTTTAAATGTAGGTATGGTTTATTATAGGATTTATTGTAATATCAATAAAATATATCATTTCATTCTCTTAATTATACTTCTATTTGGTAAAAATATCTTGACATAAACCGATTCTATTTTTTATTCAGCCTGCCTGTTTATAAAAATGATGCTATTTGTTATGATGCTGATTTATTGAGTGTTTCATCTAACCGTTTAGTAAAATTTACATGCACTCTACAATCTTCTAAGTAGAAAATATTCCATTAACATTTAATAAAACATCTATTTATAAAATCTTAACTTAGGTATTAGTTACATCAAACGTTTGTTTTGCAAAACCTATCACTTGACGTTTGTCAACATCCTTCTCAATAATGTATTTGGCTTCGTGTCTAAAACAATAACATGACTGCATTTGTTGATTCTTTATGCAGTTGAGATGCAATCAAAGACCGGTACACTGCTAAAACAATTTTAGTATTGTGTCTGTCTACAACTCTATTTATATCAAGATTAGGAACACGATCTATGGGAATTTTGACCAGTTCCAACAATTTTGGCTGCACTAAAATGGCTGGAGGCGTTGGATTGTAAGTATTTTGTTTCCTGTCTGTATACTTTTAATGTTTTTCTTTTGAATTTTTGCTTTGATCATGATAAATAAGAAGAACAATATATTCTATCAGTAATCACACTTTGGTATTTGTAGTAAATAATGAATTGTATGTGCCCACTGATGTTTTACTATTACAAATAATAAAAAAATCATTAAGGTTGAGAGTAAACCCCTTTTATATTATTTTGAAATTATTATATATTAAATTATAGATACAATTTATAATTTAAGTCAAAGAATTAATGCGAATTTACCATAGTTGTTATAATTCAAAATATAGACTGGTTATCGGCACTTGAAATAATAAGTAAAGGATGTATATTTCAGCGTGCTTTTATTAGGAGCAATGGCTTTCACATTATTCTGGACGTCGAAGTTTGTTCAAGAAGTTTATAACTTACCCAAAAATAAAACGTTACCTGTCGAACATAGATTAATGACAACTGTGTCAATGCAAGTAGAATTGGGAGAGTTCAGAGAATACTTCGAATGACAGATTAATGTTACGGGTACGAATTACCTAATGTTCAAGGAAACAAATCTATTTACTTTCTTAGTTACTAACATTTGGTTAAACTTGTTTGGGGTGTATATACAGGAACAAATTACGATATAAAGGTTACTTTTACTGACTACTATCTAGAAGTAGGATTAACCTATAATGTAAACTCTATAAGTTTTCCTCTAATATTTATAAGTGATATGTTTTTTTTAAACTTCGATAGTCGTACATATCATAGTTTGCAATTACATATTTTTGTGTTTTAATTTATTTAAACGATACTAAAATCAATATTTGATATCTCATAATCATACGTATTTTTTCATACTCTTCGTCATGATTTTCACGTTCTTCACATACCTGCAAAAATGCTGCTAAATAAGAGCAAAATATTGATAATTTGCCGCCTTTGTTTGTGTGTGTGTATGTGGTATCAATATTATCACTTCGTCACTAAGCCCATTTTACCTGCAAATTTCTTATTGTTTTGTTGCGTAGAAAAACTCCGCATACACCTCTATAGCTCCCTGCGTGTCTTTGTATCTATTTAAAATCTCTAAAATTCATGAATTGTGTTTGATTCTTGTCACAGCGTAGAATCACTTTTTTTAAATATTTCTAATACTGATTAAAACTGATTTCAGAGCAATGTTCATAGGAGCAGCTTTCTTCGCTTTCCATATGATAACCAAAGGCTTACGAGAACAGTATCTACGTTTCATCTCTTCTGATGAAAATGATAATGGGCAGCTCTACGTCGAATATGGTCTTTTCAACGATACCACCATACAGTTTTGAAGCTGTCATACTATTTTGTTAAATGTGGTACTTATTCCAGGTGAAGAAATTCATACTCACTCTAAATTCATAGTTATAAAATTAAAATTGGATTTTTGGCACTCATCAGCTTTACGTTATAGATAAATAAGACGTTTCTCAGCAAACACGCCTTCCCACACTGCATAGCATTTTGCTACCCTATTTGATTTCAATCCAAAAAGGCAACGTTTATTATATTAGCTGAGGCACGATTAAAGAACACGGTTCCAAATCAAATACAAGTAAAACAACTTGATGCCAACCAGCCAGAGGTGCTATTGAAAAACATATTTAAAAGTCCACCGATAACGGTTACCTTTGTGATTATATGAATGAAACACTTAGAATATTAAATTTTTTTATTACCTGTTTATAGTATAGGTTTGTAATTATAAAACGTTTCCAAATATTCCTTTGTTTTTTCTTGAAAACTGATACCATATAA
Source organism: Leucinodes orbonalis (assembly GCA_019425675.1). Taxonomy (NCBI): domain Eukaryota; kingdom Metazoa; phylum Arthropoda; class Insecta; order Lepidoptera; family Crambidae; genus Leucinodes; species Leucinodes orbonalis. The sequence goes on from PQWD01006575.1 coordinate 119,988, forward strand.
TTTATAACATAGTTTTAAATAAAAAGATTTTGTTACATAAAAGGCAAAGCCTCTCAATACGATGGATACCATAGTACTAAATATTTATAGAGTTTTCACATGTAGCAAAAACAACATCTCCTTTGATAAGTATGATGATATTGATTACAATTTCAATAAGTTACCTACTTAATTATTGCTAGGTACGGTTACTGGTTACGCTAGCCAAATGAGTACACCTACGCCGTGCCAATTGGTCTGATTTTATAAAATGATAATGATGCAGATGCTTGTTTTGATTCATGTGTTGTTGCGATGATGCTTCTCTGTACAAAATTAAATCTATGCGTAGTTCCTAATATATCAGAGTGTAAAATTTATGATAAAATATTTGACACAACTCAATATTTTTTCAAGAATAGGTTTTGGTTTCTATATATAACTATGATTGAAGATTGTGACTTTACGTAAAGCGTAATGTTTAATTTATTTTGGTACATTTTTTAAATCGACCTATTTCTCTTACTAATATTAGGTGCTGATTAATTATAACCGATAAAACACATTGATGTTGCCTTTGCCTCTAGTAATTTTATAATAAAAACATGTTTACTACGACTCTACAGTTTGCCTACTTATTTGTTTACCTACTACTTAACAATCTAAGGATATATTCATTCATATTTTGTATATTGATAAAAAACGGGTCTAAGTTTAAGTCAAATCTTACATAACATACATCTTTATATATAACCAGCTTCAAATTGTGCGTTTCTACAGTCTAAGTGCTTACCAATTAGTGGACGATCAAAAGATCGAAATTCCGCAGGTACTTTGTTTAACTAAACACTTTTAAACAAATGTTATATAATTAACTATAGTTTACATTCAATTTAGTATTTTAATAACAACAAATCGTGGCATACACATCAACAGTTATCAATAATGTACAATTGTTTTTCTTATAATTTAACATATAATAGAGTGCGTAGTATTAAATACGCGCAACGCTGGCATTCTTTAATGATATTAAAGACAATAAAATTGGCAAGAAATCGATACGAATGAAGCGTAAATTTTGTTATGAATAAGATTAGGTACGAAATGACCAATTGTATCAATTTTGAAGACGAATATATGGTACATACAAAACGAAAATATGGCCACGTGGTGGCAAATATTATTACAATAGTCACCACACCACACGTACTCTTCCCGCGGGGGCCGAATAGGAACAAAAATTTTGCAGAGGACGGGCAGCAGCGAACTTAATAATGCGAGGATCGGTGTAAAACTGAAAACCAAATATTTCATAGTAACAAATGTCGCCAAACTTTATGGCCGCTCTGAATATAGTCGCAAGTGCTAACTTCGTAGGTATAGTCAAGGTTGTAGTTAATTTTGTAAACTGCGTATCGTTTTGAGCGGCCAAAAAGTTTGGCGAGACTATGTATGTCCAATTTCCCTGACAAGCGCGAAGATTACGCGTCACTGTCGTGGAGTTGGCTTTAAGTCTAACTGTGGACTATTACTGGCTTTTAAAGAATACTAAACATACTGTTGTGATATTGATTTACATATACGTTTAATTTATAATACTCTTTACGAACTAAATATCTAACAGTAACATAATACAAACATTAAAAATAAACATGTATATATATTCAATAAATCATTTTTAAGACATTTCATAGATATTTTAATAAACAGGCAACAAAATACTTTACAATGGTAAGTAAAAAGCGTCTGTATTAAAATAAACATTATTTATAATTGTTTTTACTGAAACGTGCTGAAACGTAAATATTAATCGATTTGATTATTTAAAATCTCGCTGATCATAAAAAATCTCTAATACTAAATTTAAAGTTGATAAGCAGAAGTTTTTACTTCAACTCAGCAAACTTATTGCTATTCGAAGTTGCTAAGGTACGTTTGCGTTATTTAAGCCCAGATATGTAACTGTCTAACATTTGTGATATTATTTGTCGGTATAGTCACCTGTTCTCTATTACAAATAAAACCAACATACATACTTAAATATTATTTTCAAGTAAGTTACAAATGAAGCATTTAATTAACATTTTATGCACTCATAACATTATACTCGAATAAATATTTCATAAATTGTTGTCACAATAAAATATTGTTTTTTTTTTATATAAGAAAGCATATCAATGAACACATCGAAATGTTTATGTTCCTAAATTAAGATTAACAATTTAACGACATAACTTATATTAAGTACCAAAAACATATGTATTTCTCTTCATAAGTATATATATCATTTCATAAGATTGTGATGTACGTATAAGATAATCACAATATAAATATGTTTTGGTTAGTGCCATGTTATTATATTATCATTGAAGCTTAAAGCTTCCACTTATTTAAACACTGATCCGTGATTAATCACAATATGGTTAACCATATTTAGCAAAGTAACAATACGAAACAAAATAGTAACACATTTATTCGATTTAACGTCTTTTTTATAAGATCTGTTGAAAATGTAATGAACATAATTTCATTTAGCTATTTCATAATATACTAACTAGACACTCAAAGCAAACAACACAAAAATACAATCGAGACCAAAAGATTCCTACGATATTAACAACTAACTAAGCTTAATTTTGGTATTCGATGCATTATTGAATGTAATAAAATATTCAAAAAACTATTTTATTAACAAAACATAAATTTATTTTAGAGTTTTTCTCAAGAAATAAATACACAGACATTACGCTTAGCACAATGAATCCAGACACAAAAGAACATCTTATTCAGGTGCTAAGGCTATTATTGACCTTATTAATTCCTAACATATGTGATAGAACAAATAATTAAGTAATGCTATTGTTGACATCTGTTTATTATGAAAGTAAAATTTTGGGAATTCATGTAAAATAAGGCATTAAAGGCCTTTTATTTATTGAAAGCTGAGTGCCTTTTATCGGTCCCGTTAATAGGAAAGACGAAGGACTATTAAACTAACAGTTTACAGTAGCTACTTAGTATTTGGATTTAGTTTATCTATTACTTGTTAAAGAAATATCCTTGTCAACTCTTTTATGGACCTACATCATTTTATCTAGACACAGTTTTGCTTAAATCTACCATTACAAGGTCCATTTCACGTGGAGTTTTTGCCAGATTTCATTTTGCTTTTCGGATATAAACCATCTATTCCTTTGCCGAAAGGTGACGATGAGTTCGTTGTTAGGTAGTAATTTCCTTGGGCACTGAAAAGAAAAGAAAAGAACAATTAAATATTATGATAAATATTAATTACGTGTGATCAGCACCTCTCTCTCTCACTTTACAACCTATCGCAGTGCACTGCTGGTCATAGGTTTCCCCCAATTTGCGCCCGATATCCCGGTTCTCTGCTGTTCTCATCCAGCCTCCATCAGCGACCTTTCAAGCAAGTCGTCGGTCCATCGGACGGCCTACGCTACGCTTGCCAAGACGCGGTCGATCAGCACATAATTGAAATTAATTTGTGAAACTCTACAGGTAAAGCTCACTTTGTACAATAGTTGAGAAATTTCTATATAGAAGGCTGCGTGTTCGATCTCCGAGCAATGCAAGCTGCGCGGAAGAGCTATCTGCGTTATTGCTGGCCTGGTCAAGCTTTTAAAAGCCAGTAGAACACTGTGAAAGTTGTTTCAAAATCATCAGCTACCAGACGTTCACGAGTGAACATAAACTTTCCAAATAACTTTTTCTCCAGACTTAGGTAATCCAGCGAATACCGAATTTAATCAGCGAGTTGCAGTGGCAGTACACCGGTCACGTTTAAATAAATATAAATATTCACTGACATTCACACGGCGCCATCTAGTCACAAACTCAGAATTTAGTATGTCATACGGGTACTAAACATACATGAACATACATAAAGTCATTTATTTTATACATTTATACGTATTCTACATATATAATATACATAGGTATGTTCTGGAGTTCAAGAGTTCTGGAGCGGCGATCGCGTCTTGTCAAGCATATCGGTGGACGCCTTGCCAAAGGTCACTGGAATAATTTTTATTTTAGCTATTTTAGAGATTGTTAACGAAAAATTAAATTACCTAGTATCACAGTTGAGACCCATGTATATCATGCCAGTCTCAGGGCTGGGGTTATCGCGGAACTTGTGGTATGAGTCAGCTGGGGAAGCCGGGAATGACTCTGGACTTCGCACTGATTCCGCATAGAACCGCCACGATCTCCAATGACTGCATAAGTCTGAAAATATGTCATCACACTGGTTAGATGGTTGGAACACTGGTCCAAGTAGTTGTTATGAATTATTTGTCGATTTCAAAACTTTACGATTATGTATAAAAATAAATAAGTTCCGAGTGCCATTCTCTACCACTTATACTTTACTGAACTGCTCTTGACAGCGCACATCGAGACTCAGGGCCTCCTCATTGTTAGTGAAGGGTTTGCCCATAATCATATATGAATACAATTAACAATTTTGGTGTTGTCAAGTCGAAAGTAAATATATACTCTCTAATAATAGTCTGACCTGGTTAGGGTGACGGGTAGCGGATGGAACTCGGCTGCTAGGGATCGGCCTGCGTGGAAATCATTAAGGAAGGCCTTCGCTCTGCAGTGGACATATGAGGCTGTAATGATGATGATGATGAATAGTCCATGTGCTTCATCCTAGACATCGTTTATGTTTAACACCAGGCATGGCATAGACAAATGGTTAAAAAATGCGAAAAAGATCTTCATGCTTAGCAGGGGGATTGGTTTTAGCAGTACCTATAAAAAATTAGGTTAAACGAGAATGTTGTGTCTTAGTCTTTTACGGTAACTGCTGGAAGAGAAGGGACGGTGACAGAAAAAATGAATTTTAAAATACCGTCATCAATCGGGAAACCTTAACCTCAGCTTTTAGGAAATGCAGAAATAAATGTAACCAGAGCGGGGAATAAGGGTTCATCATGTGTTCAACATGAAAAATATGTCACAAAAAAGTAAAACTTATTCTTTTGTTACTAGAAGTCAAATAAAAACCTTCATTACCATGGAATGGGACTGGTGTGAAACTTGGTCTTCAAAGTCTGTACGACTATTTAATTACGATGAAAGATACACTCACTATCATCAGAAAGAGGTACGGGCGCGAATCGTGGGCAGCCAGGTTGCACACTCTTCCCCCCATTAGGCCAGAAGTCGACAGTGCCAGTTCTCACGGGCGCCCCATAACCACCTGCGTCGGTATGGATCACGTCTACGAATTCAGCATCTTTGGCGTTCACGTGCTCCATCATCACGCCGTCGGGGTAGAAGCCGGGGAAGGCCGGATCCAGAGCTGTCAATCTGTAATCAAAGTAGAACACAATAAGGCACACTGATTTATCCGGCCAGGAAACGAATTCTAGAAGAAAAGGAAACGATTATTGATCAATCGGCACTACTACTGCAAGTGCAAATTTGTGTTTAACATTGAATTGTTTTAGGGTTGTTCCAGTTTTGAATTACCCGGCCGTGATGCATTGTTCCATGTTGTTAATGGCTAGAAGCTCTGGTAACCAGCGGCCAATATAAACCCTTGTTTGGTTTAGCATGGCCGGTTACGGCCCAAAACCGATAGCAGTATATTTAAATACATATTTGATTACCAGATGGTAAGAGGCTACTTTAGAGTATCAGTGATCCTAATACAGTACCGAATCTATAGGTATTATTTACTCGCACATACCTTCGTCTTTCATTCTTCAGGATCACATGTATAGGTGTCAGTTGCCACTTTCCACCAAGTGTGAGGTTTAAACAAAAAAATCCAATCCTTTGTGTGGGCTTTCCTTTTGTTATTATAAAATAGTTTATTGTCATAATTTGTATGAAATCAAATTAGTAACGGCTTACGATAGAGCAGTGATCTCAGAAGATACGTTTTGGTTATGTAGCCGCTCAAACGTAGCACGCGCGTAGACAATAGATTCATCTATTGTTTGTTGTGATTTTCCACCCGTGCTTCGCACGTTCGCGTAGTAAATATAAGAAATATTATATTGTTATCATATTCAGAAAAAATAACATTGTTTTTAGCAGTCTATATTTAATACTTAAATGTCAGTTACCAACGTACCATCGTACAGTCGTTCTAATGGGGCGTAATGCAATTATAGCGTAATTATTTCCGAGGATAATTTGCTATGGATGCATACAATTCATTCCGACGGGCAACGGTTCAAGGCAAGCGAGCCATTAAAGCACCTTACTGTTTGGTGATTTAAAACTAAGGTTTTCATAGTTGTCATATTTTAGTTAAAACCAATGTTGTTGTATTTGTAAAGTTTCTCCGGAGGTTTCGACAGCTATAAGCATCCAATAAACTAGTACAAGTATAATCAACCAGTCTATTATTTCCCATTGCAGAGCAAAGCCCTTTCCACGCTGCTTGAGTAACGTATATAGGGGTTGGGCCTTATCACATGACTTGGCTAGATTAGTGGCTGATCAATGTTGATTTAATTGGTTGTAACAATTATTAATGAACCACTTTCTGCAGACAACATCGTTATGTTGAGAAAGGCGACTCGAGAGTTAAGGCAGATATCATGTTAAAAACACATTATTGAATATGATTGTTTCAAAATAAACTTAAAGTATGACATTTTAAAATCTGGTGCTTTGATTCTTCATAGCCTTGTAAATACATATTTTAGATTGTTAGCCTTCACAACGAGGCAACGAGATATGTTTTCAATGCAACATTTAATGATATACAATGGAGGATGCCATATTTACCATCAACATACGGTAATAGCTCAATTTTAAAGTAACGACAATTTAAGTGTTATTTTGCCGCGGGTTTCGTAAGACAAAATATTTACCAGAACACAGTAAGACCAGCAGCGCTCTCTTACATTTTACAAGCAGTATTATTTTAAATTTTATCAAGGAAATTATATAAACATACATGTTTTTAATTGGTTATGCATTTAACCGTGTTTTTTTATACGAGAGTGTTATGCATAGTAAGCATTCATATTATGAATTTAATATACATAACATAATATTACTCCTCGTGGGACAGTCGGCTGTATGGTTACAGTACACACTAGTGGAGAGGTGTTACCACCACTCCACGTTAGTCTAGAGCATACATCCATCCCAGGATGGTAGTTGTTAATGATGTTTTACAAACCTTTTTACCATCTTGTGGTATTTTTTTTGCAGTTCCCTAGTAGTGTAGCCGGCCACGTGACTGCCTAATGAATGCCCTATTACGTGGAGCTTGTCCAAAGCGAGGCCTGCTTCTAGGAGAGCATTCAAATTTTCTGCAGCAGCTATACCCACCTGAAAACAAAAGTCCTGAAAATATTAGTTCCGTAGCTAGAGGTTAGTTCTGAGATAAAGGATCATTTTCAGCCTAAAACTTCCTAATGCAGGGAATAGGGAAAAGGCCTTCCCGCAAAGTATGACTATGGGATAATTGCGCCGTAACGTAACCTATTACGCAGGCCTAATGCAAATTGGTGGGTGTTAACGAGAATCCTTCCGTCGGGATCGACAGCTTAACGTGTCCTCTGAAGCGCTTTTCTGAATCATCTTTTTTTTTCGACAATTAGGTGATTTAGCTTGCAATGTTCTTAACACACAGGTAAAAATCATTCAACTAAAGGCGGATTTAATCAATCATCATCATCAGTCATAGGGATTTAATCGACCTTCGGATCACGTAGTAATCTAATTTCAATGCACAGACCACTACAACACGAAGTCAGTTAACGGAAACTCAGCATATACCATACGTACACCAGTCCACTAAATATATATATGTGAACAACGTAAACCACAATTCTGGGTTACATTGCAACACCGTATTCTTATTTTATCCTTATCTTACTCTTTATATGTTAATATTGCCGTCTCAAACATTTGCCCTTCGTACGTAGGTCACTCACTAAAATCGGTTACTTATCTTGTGCTAACTATAAGACAGTTTTATTATATTTTAACTTATGTTGCATTTACTATAAGATTTGTTTTACTATAGCATGTTACATGCACAATTGTACAGTTCGGCTCACTAGTATATACTAATATTATAAATGTGAAAGTGTGTCTGATTGTCCGTTGTTCATAGTAAAACGCACAGACGAAGAGACGTGTTTTTGAAGTAGAAACTATTGATAGGATGGAAAGTTCCATAGGCTACTTTTTGTCTAATTATAACCCCACACATCCCTTGAATGATAATAGAACTTTGAAGCAATCCACAATTTTTATAGTATAAGGCTTAAAAATGGCATGCGGATTAATTTTCACTAAAAAATTGGCTTCTTGTTTTTCGAAAATCCGCACCCGAATCCTTAAAAATGGGGTACAGATTTGTATGGCATTTGTGGCAGTTTTCAAGGTAAGTAAAACGCGATAGAAAGGCGAAAATATCATCTATAGCAGAGTAAAATAATATTCTGTTTTCGTAACAAATAAAGGAAAACCGGTGTTACCCCGAATTTAATGCTGGTGATGCCGCTGGCAAAAACTTGTATTATATAACAAGAATATTTGCTTATTATGAACAATGTTTATACATTTTGGAACATATTTCTTTGCGTACGTTTATGTGGGTAAAATGCGGAAGTATATAAATTGAAACCTCATATTGTCACGTTTGGTTCATGTGTATTATTTAAGCACGTATTGTATTATAGATATTTTTATATTAAATACCAGTTAGTGCTTACACTGTATCTGTTTAAACTGAGTAACATCATCTGCCTTTCCCCTCGTTTAATCTAGCCCGAAATTAATAATAATTAAAACTTTATTATGCAAAAACATTTACAGGTTAACCCTTACTATTAGTCCCTAAACTAGGTCAGCCTATATTTTAGGAAAATCATATTAAATATGAAGATCGTTTTCAAAAAATAAGAGAATAAAAATGTTAAATAATAATCGAAGAGTATAACGAAATTATTATTTTCTTACCTTCTTGGTGTTCCTTGCAGCATTGACCAAATACGATCCATGTGACATGTTTGACCAGTCCAGTAGTACGACGTTCGTCCCAGGCCTTGATTCTAAGTATGCGTTTACCACGACCTAGATGAAAGGTAAAATGTATAAATCTTATTTTCAAGGAACACTAAAAAAGTAACAAAAGGGGACAAAAAACCTATACTATATAAAAGCTTGTTTTTCAAAATTATACTTTTTAGTTTTCACATGATAAGTTCCTTAGTCTGTTCGTCTCATTATTCTCAGCAAGACCTTTCATTTAATACCCATACAATACCGTGCCTACACGAATTAATTAACATTATTCGCCATTTTGGGTGTTCTGCCATGTTGGATTTGGAATGACGCCATACCGTGAACCATGCATTGTCATCCAAACTGAATGTGCATAAAAAAATCAACTAAATTAGTTACAGATATCTGTTTAACAATTGATTTTCAAGTTTTAGAAGTCCGCCATATTGGATTAAGAGTGACGTCACAATTTTTTCGTTTCTCTCAGCACACCCTTTAATTTAATATTCCTATTGTAGGAATACATTAAAAATGATTGGTCGCCATATTGGGTATGCCGCCATGTTGAACGTGCATATTAAATTTCAGCTCAATCGGTTGAGGGCAAGTGCCATAAAATTAAGTTGTCAGATTCCACCCAACAAATATACATTGCAAGTTAAATAAAAGCTAATAATAAAATAAAAAGCTTGTAAAAAGAGGTTCATCCTAGCAGACTAAAAAAATCAATGAAAAAATTAAATGTAAGGCAATCATAGCGGTCATGCCAAATTCTTATGATATTTTATAGAAATTTATACCTACCTAAGGCCTAACTGATGGAGTGGGAATTGGAATCAAAGTGAGATTTCAATATACTTACTAATTTTATTACAACAACTAAAACCAATATTAGCGATACTCTTAGAATTTATTGTATCGATAGTAAGACTGGTACTGTACTAGAATACTGGCGATATATTTTATAGATTTAGTAGTGTATCGATACTGTTGTATTAAATTGAGGTACCAATACTGTAGATTGTATCCACATATCAATATTATTCATAGTTTTTAGTTTACCAAACCAACGTTTACCTAATAGTAAAAGAATATGATATTTTTGTATGTAAATAATTATTTAAAAATAGTTTACACCCGTTGTTTTACGGTTGTTCATGAGTTTGAAACTAGGATTTATATATCCATATAAAGTATGGATATTGAAAACCTTGTTTCGAAATTACTCCTTTAAATAATGTGTTCACCTGAACACTCTCCTGTTGCGCTGTCTCGATAAATCCGTGAACGTAGAACACTGTTGGGCTGTTTTTGTCGAATCCTTTAACTTCTAAAAGGCGGCTTGCTTGCGCTAAAGGCACATCAACGTAGTCTTCAAATGTGGTCCTGTAACAATACGAATAAGTATTTGTAATCACACTAATATTACATAGGTGAAAGTTTGTGTGTATGTATGTATGTTTTATTTTCTTCACATCTAAATCATTTTTACTAGGCGGTAGGCTCGATACTGAGTCGTCTAGGTAGGTACCAACGCAGTACCAGATATCGTCTCGCCAAATAAGAGTGCTAGTTTCGTGTTTCGGGATGAGGGCACTGTAGCTAGTGAAATTACCAGGTATAAGAGACCAAGCATCGGTTGTCTCGGGCGACGGGCGCAGTGCGGCGTTGATGGAGAATAATGTTTATCAGTTGTTGGTTTTGCTGCAACGCTGCTCTGTCATGGTCAGGCGTATTACCTACCATCAGGTGAGCGTCCTGACCGTCTTACACTACCGTTAGAGTACCGTATCAGAGTCTCGTTTATTGTTAAGGATAATTAAGGAGTTGCTCTACCTCTGTGGTCTGAGCGTTTATATAAGTAGCCTGTGCCCCGTAGATGGGTGCTATAGGCCGATGATAATGAACATAGGCAGACGAAGGCTCGAGTACCATAAGGTAAAATCTGGGGGCAATTATAGTTGATTTGTAATATCCAGTGACATTAACTTTTATACTTTCGTATTTTTTGAACAATATTTGAGAATACGAGTATTCCATTAAAGGATTACCTATTTGTATTTTGGCACTTAAGTAGATAAATAAATATATTCTATTATTTTGCGCGAATATTTTTAGTTTAAGGTGTGTGAGGTTTTAAAATGAATAAAAATATATTCATATTTAAGTTCTTAATATTAAATTCGAAGTGAACATATTTAGCATACTTATCTACACTTTGTATTTCGGGGCACTGTTAGTAAATATATCGGCTATAAGAGACCTAATATTTGTCGTCTCGAGTGACGGGCGCAGGGTAGTGTTGACGGAAAAAAATACTACCAACTTTGCTTCAAAACGGTATTTGTCATGGTAAGATGTATCACTTGCCACCAAGTGAGCGTACTGATCATCTCGTCCGCTTTGCTTTATGATGACAAACCTAATTACTTTGCTATTCCTGTCAAAAGACAATGTTAATAGGCTCTCTTGGAAAGCCTATTAACGTCATTCAAAAGCAAAGGGACTAGATTGTGCAACAAAGGACAATGTAATAATGAATCACATTTGCACGGATTCCTTGCACTGACATGTCATTAGGGGAAGCCATTTATTTTTTAATTGTGCTCAGCGTTCAAAGAGCTAATAACGTGTTGTATTGAATGCCGACGTGATTAGCAATTTGCTATGCGATGTGTAAGAACGATACTTGGTACTCATGATACAATTATGTTTGTGATTTGTTATAAAAAAATGGCTGCAATTTTAGATTAAATATACCATCATGTACTGTAGAAACCTTATTGATAAAAGGCAATCCCTTTCAGTTTACCTTAATCCTTGGACTGCCAGATACTGCTATGCAAAGAAACAACTACGAAGAAAAACTGTAAATATTTAGCATTATATCTTCAAGAAAATTTATTGTATTGTTGGAGAAAGTCTCCTTGGTTAGCGTTATTGGATTAATCAACCGAACTTTTTAATAATTTCTATTGTAATATAAAAAAAGATTTCGATATGTGAATAATCATAACGATACATTGAGGTATGGAGATGTTATAAATATTTAATTAATATATTATTAGATTCCTTTTTGACCTAGTGAACAGTTTATTAATATAATGAAATTGTAGTAATATGCATTTAGGCACCTAAGGTTTCTTTTTGTAGATATTGAGAAAACAATACCTATATTTATTATTGCGTATGTAAGTGATCTAAACGACATTGTCAACTAATTGCTTAAACTACCGTGAAGGTTACATAATAGCTACAACAGTACTATTATTAACTTAAATTCGTTTCGTGTGCTTGGATCGTGGACACAATACTTATGACGAATGCATGTTTTGATATTAAATTAAGTTCTGTTTGATCGCTGTTTGTATATTTGTCATCGGATTAACTGAAATTTAAAACGCCATACTTCCAAATGCATTTGTTTACTTGAGGAGAATGGGGGAAATTTAAAATATATAGGTAAGTATTTATTACATTACCTTACCAGCCCGAGGCAGTATCGCAGAACTTCTTGCCTACTTTACTACTGTATAGTGTTCTCAGTTCCCAGCAGGCGGTACGTTATATAAAAAATGTAAACATTCAGATTATTTAAGTTTCTTGATACACATACCCGTTGTAAAACCGTAGGTAAATATCTTCAAGTCGATTGCTCCTGTCCGGCAAAATACCTGTTGAAAGAAAAATAAAGTCAAAACATTGAAGAAAAAGTTTTAAAGTAAAATTGGTTTTACTTTAGATTTAGTTGGCACAAAGAAAGACAACTGTGCAAATACACATTTTAGTTCAAGCGCATTCAAGGTCGTCCTTAGATGATTTTTGTTATGATAACTAAGGATGTATGTCTATTAGTGCAAATAAATGATTATATTTATCTATCTTAGGAGTGAGCCATCGACACTTAATAAATGCCCGGTAAAACTCTCAAGACCGATAGCATAGTTAAAATAAACCGTATTATATTTCTGTCTACGATAATACGGCTAAAGTCGTGGACTAATTAATGCTGACATAAATACAATATCACCTTATTAGTGTCCCAGGCTAAAGACTAGTTCAGTTTACCTGAAAACACTTTCAACTCTTGCAGAAACCCTAAATCTGGAAAGCTCGACCGTTTCTCCCTATAAACCGGCGAGATTGAAGTGCTATGAATGGATCCATTTAATACTACTGCCACTAAAATAACTTTAGGAAAATCTAGCATATTGTAGATACGCAGTCGTTCTGGGGGTTTACCGTGAACTGATGGAAAACAATGGATTTCGTGATATGAGATTTAATGAGCGTAATTTAACAATAATCTCAATACTTTTTCAGTATACACATTATAAACGATTGCGTGTGTTGCAACTGGAAAATAAGAATAAACTGGTTTACACACGCTAAAGCTGTTATTTTAAAGATCCGTATAGGACCATTTGTGGGCAATGTACAAAGTCTAAAGTGATTGTCTTACTTCCCTGTACAATGAAAATTTGGCTTAAAGGTCAATGCTGAACATTTTGTAGAGTAAACAATAACATTTAAGACAGGTATAACACAAAAAAAATTGAGTCGAATCAGAATTTGCATTTTAAGAATACACGAAACGTTCTTTAATAGTAAAATAAAGTATTCAGGCTATTTCTGATGTACCAGGCATATTTGGGATATGGGGGTGCCACTGAGGTAAACAATAACTTAACTGATAGTGGAACTCAAAAGTTGCATATGTGAAGAACATGAATACTAAACCAAAAATACATATTGAACTATTCAGGTTTTACATTTCTATTTTGATTGCGAACATTACATACCTAATTAAGGTATGTACTTTAACCAAAAGTGATTGAAGGAGGTCAATATTAACTGCAGCTATATGTAGTTAGCTAATGGTACAATATATACCAATATTTATAGATTCCAAATATATATCTTTGAACGGTTATTTTCAATGAAAAAATTAATCTGTGTGAACACTATAAGTAATCAGGGGTTTTAAGATCAAACTTCGAAAGTAAAACGCAAGATATATCGTTTTCGCATATACCACGTAGGTACATCACGTTGTGTAGAACTTATATCTCTCACGTAACTGGTTGACCTGCGGGACAATGGCTGACCTGACCCGGCTTTCCCAATTAAAAATTCTTCTTAGAACACTTCAAGCTGCCATAATTAAAAATATGATCGCTCTCTTGAATTGGTAATGAATGGTGCTTAAAACACGTTCGATATTATACAGAGCTATTTCCGATGAATTCATTTTATTGTTATAGGTATGAACAGGTATAATAGATACTTAATTTTAAAAGTTAATACTATTTTTTATGCTCTTCTTGGCTATAAGATAGATTAATAATAATATGGTGATAGGTGACGCCACGTTCATGGTGACTACAAATTCAGTATTGCTTGCATATAAATATACCACATTGAGACATTTACTGTGTGTCATGTCCCTGGGATTGAACGCAAGACCAAACTGCAATATTAACTCATCGTTAGGACCATTCGATTGTCGAGGTTCTGAACAGTTCTGTGGTTATCATTCATATCCCTTCAATGGTAAAAAGTTAATAGTTATGGTGTAAATTTGGAATGTCTTTAGTACCATGTGCGCCATAAAAAGCTCTCATGTCTTTTATTTATAAACAAGATCGAACAAGACGTCAATTAATAGTTTGTATGGACCGCGTTTATTGGAACACTCGGCCTCATTGAAACTAATTTGTGGTAGAATTCCGATGCCCTTTAATTTGTGACAGCAGAGTGGAATCAAACCTATCTTTTTAACTGGCTAACCATAACAATAAATAAGAAAAATATATGACGGCTGTTTCGAAATTCTAGCTTAATGTACATACCGTTGGAGTCTTTGTTTGGAGAAGTTTGGTGCTTTGTAGAATTATTGATAAGGATATTACAGCGTATTAATTTTCATACTATTTATGTTTTTGCTTGGTTTGTCATTGTATCAAGTTAGTCAAGGGTTTAATTACACATTTAAAGATATGATTCAAATTCAAACTACATACTGGTAAATAAGGACCAATGCATTTTTTCTATACAGGAGTTAAATAAATTACTTGGACTTATTTTTGTAGTTATCTATTTTGTAGAGATGGCTAGACTGTTGATTTATCTCATGAGAATTGCGATCATAGTCAGTGCGCTTGTACATGATACATTTATCTTTGATAACACTTATCTATAAATAACTTCGTTCATAAGTTTATTTTCGTTGTTTTCCCCGCACATAGTTTGCACTATAAGTCTTCCCCCATAAAAAATTGTAAGTATATCTGAAATGTCAAACTTTACGTATCATTTAATTTTAAGTAAGTTTTTATTTTGTTTGTTGGACGAATTCCCTTTTGAGAGATTAGCTAGCACTTCATTGCTTCTTTTTGTTAATTTTTAGTTTTTACCACCTTTGTAGGTGGTAAGTATTAAATAAATATGTAATCTTAAATTAATCCTATTTTATGGTTCTAAATGTTCAACCAATCCCATCATCATGAGCTCATTAAAATTAGGTGTTATTTACTACACAGCCTGCCGCGGTCAAAGTTACTGCAAAGTCACCGAAACGTCCCGAAAAAATAAATATTGTAAATACATTTTAGAATTACACGATTTAATTCTTAGGTTAATTCAGTGTGTTCGAATCGTTAAAGTTGAAGACAAAACTGGATCATCATAATTAGCTCATTATACGTCACCACCGATGGGTACGAGCCTATCCGTAAAGGATGTATGGCCTTAGTCATACACGCGGGCCCACAACCTTTGAATTATTTTGTGTCGGTGGGGACGTATAATAAGCTGATGATGATTACAATAAATGTTGTAAGAAGGTAACATAGTATAGTATATAACTGATATATCTCACTGGATCAGTAAGTCGCATTGGGTCGCACACGTATGTCGCAGAACCGATGACCATTGGAGCCGACGAGTTCCGAACCCGAATACCGGTTTTATTTTAAAATACACTAATAGTGCCTTTCCATGGGAAAAGTTCTCATTGTACTTTCGTAAGATTCTACACTAGAGTTAGAGATATATATATATTTTTTATAGGATAGAGGGCAAACGAGCAGACAGATCACCGCATGCGGCAACTCATTCCACTATTTTGTGGTGCGGGGAAGAAAGTTTCTGTTAAAATGCTCAGTAGTACTTTGCCAACTATCAAGGTGGTGTGGGTGGTAAAGTTGTCGCGTAGATCGATGGCGGAAAGAAGCGGCGGGGATCAGACCGAACAGTTCCTCGGAGCACTCCCCATGGTATATGCGATAGAGAATGCATAATGAAGCTACATCTCTACGCAGTGCCGCAGTGTGCAGTGACAGATGATAGTACTTCTGTACAATATAGGTAACTAAGCTAATAAACCCAAAGGAGTATCATTATCAAACTATAGAAATTTTCTTGCATTAGAAGTATGCGCATAAATTACCAATTTTAACAGGTGTACTTAAATGTTAACACAAGGTTATGTGAATTTCAAAATATACCTACATTTTATCTTTGTCGGTGCTTCGTAGGCATTCCTTGGCGAGTGTGCTTTCGTCAATTAGGCAAATCACAACCTTTAGTAGTCGTTGAACCCGTATGCCACCCACAAGGCTGCCGCCCAACTTGCTTCGACTTCTTTATTGAGCGTTTACGCCTTAATACCATATTGTGTTTATATGCTAATATCGAAACTGTTGTGGTGATGATAGTTTTCAACACAATTGTAAGAATAAGAGGCGAATACGGGACAAAACAATCAGCTGAGGACGGGTGGCAGCGCCTCTCTCATTCAACACAGCTTTATAAATCCACTGTTGTATGCATCTCGAACCCGCCTGTCGCGAGGAGATTATCACAAACCCTTTCACTATCGTGGTGGACGCCCTTAGTAGTCCAGCAGTGAACTAATAGGGCCATTAAATAAGGAAGACGCCAATAAGAGTAAAGTAATGTATTCCCAAAAAATAAATTTGTTGAATTCATTTAGATTAGTAAAATTTAGTGAAATGTAATATTTACTAAAATTATGAAACAGCAGGCATTCTGGGATATGAAGTCTCCTAGAAGTAACTTTAAAAAAATGTACGTAATGGGCAAATAATTTGAGAGCATCCTTAAATTATTGAGACTAAACTGTGATTCATTCAATTTGTAGAGTGTAATTTAATTGTAGAAATAGTACTCTTTTTTTCGGGGTAATAGATTAGATAGTTTGTGCTGTGTTGTTGTTTAACACATTTATTAGGAGTATTTTGAAAATCACAGACCTACTTATTTATAATATACTATGCCTATTTGACTGGCTTTAACAGAATGAATATTATTAAAACTACATGTGACAAAGCTTATCGCTAAAATATGTAAACCTTGTTAGGAAGAAAATAACATTGGAAATCAAATTACATAAGTAAGTGGTGTATAATGCAAGGTACTAATAAAATTAATTAGAAAGAGGCTATTTGAATAAATTATAACACATATTTGTTAGAGTGCTTCGGTGGATGACCATGTCCCCAGAGGCAGAGAGTTAGCCAAACGATAAGGCAAAATAGTCCCAAAAGGACGGATCAGTCAGGCAGATCAAAGATAATTATAACGAATTAGAAATTTAACAAGTAAATTTTATTTGTTAGAAGAAATCTCTTTAGAGATAAGTGATAACCTGTACTTACTGCGCCTGTTGTTCATTTGAAGATTTCAATCTGCGTAAAAACTAAATATTGTCAAAGTTTTGTTGTAAATTGCATATGTTGCCCTATTATTTATAACACTTATGTTGGCATTATAAAATAAATGGGATCAGGAGTTTTCCAGTGCCAACATATACAGAAGAAGAAGACGAAAGTCTTTGACCAGTTGTGTTGCCGGTTATTACATACGGAAGTGAAACGTGGTCGCTTACTAAGGGCCTCTTAAATAGGCTTAAAGTTGCTCAACGTGCTATGGAAAGGGCTATGTTAGGTGTTTCCCTACGCGATA
Source organism: Leucinodes orbonalis (assembly GCA_019425675.1). Taxonomy (NCBI): domain Eukaryota; kingdom Metazoa; phylum Arthropoda; class Insecta; order Lepidoptera; family Crambidae; genus Leucinodes; species Leucinodes orbonalis. Next base: position 137,967 of record PQWD01006575.1, read on the forward strand.
AGATCCGGAACACGGATATCCGTAGGAGAACTAGAGTGACCGACATAGCCCACAGGATAAGCAAGTTGAAGTGGCAGTGGGCAGGGCACATAGTGCGTAGAACCGATGGCCGATGGGGCGGAAAGGTTCTCGAGTGGCGTCCGCGTAACGGAAAACGAAGCGTAGGCCGACCCCCAACCAGATGGTCTGATGATCTGGTTAAGGTGGCAGGTAGCAGATGGATGTCAACTGCAAGGGATCGGTCCGCGTGGAAATCATTAGGGGGAGGCCTTCGTTCAGCAGTGGACTTTCTAGGTTGTAATGATGATGATGATGAAACATATACACATACTTTATGTGTAGGTATATAGGTACATATTCAGCTTAATGTGTTATAAATATTTTTTTCTTTTAATTTTGTTATTAATTATTTGTTATTTACGTAATTCGTAGTACCGAATACTACGAATTACGTAAGTTAGTTCATTTTGTGTTTCTATTTATGTTATATATTATATATGTATTCCCGGATTCTGTTCTATAGCGTTGGTTGACTTGACATCATTAAGGTCCTGTCGGAAAACCAGCGCTGTCGCAGTCTGACCGGCTTTTTTATAAGTGTTTCAGGACGGTCAGGACGCTCACCTGATAGTAAGTGATACGCCTAACCATGACAGAGCGGCATTAAAGAGATTAACAACTGATAGACAGTTATTATCCTCCATCAATGCCGCACTGCGCGCGTCACTCGAGACAACAGATGTTAGGTCTCTTATACCCGGTAAATTCACTAGCCACAGTGCCCTCATCCCCAAAACACAAAAGCGCATAACACTCCTGTTTTACGAGACGATATCTGGCACTGCGGTGGTATCTACCTAGGCGACTCAGTATCGAGTCTACCACCTTGTAAAACCGGCTGCAGCAGCTTTATGCTGAGGCAGGGACCATTTTGTTAACTCGGACAGCTTTTTATTAATATATTATTTCACTTTTTTCTTCTATAATTCTTTAATATTATTTACCTTTTTTTAACAATTTCATATCAAATTATAGATTTTTTAATGATGTCATTAAATTGTTATTGTTAATTAGTAATAATTTTGAGTATATATCGATTTGTTGATAATCTTTAGGAACAAACGCTGTTTATATTGAGGACTTGAAGCTACTTATTTGATTACGCCATGAATACAATTATACGCACGTAGGTACAAAATGTCAGTCATGTGTTTATAAGGCTGTGTATTTAAATGAGATCAGTATTGCTGGCATTCATCATGCATAAATTATTCGTTTACATCTGTCACCTACATCCAGATAGAATACAAATATAGTCTATGTTACTAGTATTATACTCGTATTATAGTACATTGGAGCGTCGGTGGTTCAGTGGTGTGGACTGTTGCTTTCCTATCGGGAGCGCGCAGGTTCAAATCCCGCCACGTACCAATGTGATTTAGAATTTTCGAAATTATATGTACGTTATCCGATGCTCTTACGCTGAAGGATAACATCGTGAGGAACCCGCGCAAGCCTGCGAAGAGAATCAAAGGTTGTTCGTGAAGTTGGCCATTCTGTACTGAGCCCATGTGGACGAATAAGGCCTATACACCCGGCACGGGTAGGCTCGTGCCCCTCGGTGGGGATGTTTTATGTGCTGATGATGATATTGGTGAAATTAATTCATGCAAATTACGTAAATATCTATAAAAAGACTTTGAGCCGTACTTGCTACCAGTGATGACTGCTGCCCTATAATTTAAACAATATCTCTTGAACTTATGCTAAACCCAAATCTAAATAACTTAACCTGAGCATAAGTATTTCCATAAAACGACATGTTCTCAAAATTAATATCCACGTCACACCAAGAAAAACAATTGTAAAGTTACTAGGGTCGCATATGTTGTACGTAATCCGAGGTTAATCCTAATATTGCAATAATAAATAACATACATAAATAGATATAAATATCTACAGACATTCACACAGTGCCATCTAGCCCCATACTTAGCATTTGCCTGTAATATGGATACTAAACAACGGACAAACATACATAAATACATACATTTTTAAATAATTACATATTATACATAGAAAACACCCAAACCAATACAAACAGATATGTTCATGCACACAAATGTTTGTACTGCCCGGGGATCGAACCTGGAACCCTCAATGTAGTAGCCGACGTCTCGACCATTACACCAGGGAAGTCGTCAAACGAGGCAATCGAGGATAACGAGGACTATTGGATTTAAAAAACACCATACATAAAATAAAATTGGAGGGTCTGTTTGTAATATTAAAATAACCTTCATGCATATGAATATATATAAGGTACTACAAACAACATATTTAAAAAAAAATTGTAGGCTGGATCGTTTTGAACGGATTTTTTGCAGGTAACTGATGTATTAAGGAAAAGCATAGGCTACTTTTATTTTACAAAATACTTTTTACTTTAGAAAAATAAAGCATTGTTAAACCGCGCGTTTAGGTTGTTTAACAGCGGGAGAATGTCTTACAATGCGGGTAAAACCGCGGATAACAGCTAGTACAAAATAAAGTTACTAATATTCGATAATATACGAAATAAAAAACATTTTACCCATATATTTATTCGTTTCAGTAACATTATAACAACCGTTAACAAATAAAACGGGTAAACTATCATATAATATGTACTCAATTTTATTGTACGTTATACATACTCAAGACATTAATAAAACCCATCGTAATGCATCATCGATCGACAAATTCATATGATCGAGATACTTGGTAATTGGGTATGATGAGTAGTGCAGTTTCGAATAAGAAACAGGCAATCTATCGCAAGCCACTCCTGGACATAGTTGTTCTTAACTTTTCGCCAGATATACCGATCCTCCGCTTTTCTTGTCTTACTCCACCAGCAAACTTTCGCAAGCTGTTTGTCCATCGGGCTGCACGTATACCAAGTTACGGTCTCATCTCAAGAAATCATCTGCTCCAATTCAACGGGCAACAGTCATCGGTCTAGTTTCCTCACAAACAAAAGTGTGAAAATCCGAGCAAAGCTTACTCCACTGCCCGTAAGTGACTTTAAACTCTAGTCCGCAGTCAGTATCCGTGTCTCGGATGTTAGTGCGGCAAGGACGCATTGCTCAAAACCGTTATGGCCAATTTTATACTTAACAGGAATAAAACACGTGGCTATTTAACAATAGAACAATACCACTGATCAATTGAAAAGGGGGTTCTGCCATCTCTTAAAACAATACTACTTTAATATTACTTTGTCTTTTCTGGTACACAAATGCTGACGTATCATAATAGTAATACTGTTTTAAGAGAAGGTGGTAACTCTCCAGATATTAGAACTAAGAAGTATTTGGCTGTTCCAAACTGGTATTCTTAAACTTACTTCAAAAAGGCTCTGTCTACGTTGTGATTTGTATTTTTTTGTAAATAAACTTATTTTAATAGTTTGCAGTTTCATGTCCGTCCGTCGTTATGCCAAATAACTGGATATTATTTGAACTATTATAATCATATTACAATCACATGCGATAAACTACTTTAATCAGGTTTGATGTAACAATCTTTATACTGGCACCATCATTCATAACAACAAAGTAGAAAATATGCTAGCAATACCTAACGCTAAGATTTATTAACCGGAAGAACTTGAGTGTTTTCTCTTTATATTTCGGTATTCGTGACATTGAAGTAAACCAACAAGAACATAAAGTAGAGAAACGTATGAAATGTGTGCCCTTAAATATTCATTCTAAAAAAAAATTCAATACATATTTGCAGTTGTATTTTTTTATATTAGATGGCCGCTCAGTATTCGTTTAGTAAGGCTTATAAGTTCTTATTTATTTTATATTAAATACAACTTTGAGTTACTGTAAGTACCTTATATTGACTTACAGTAATGAAATGAAATTAGTTTTATTTATTTTTCGACGGAGTTAGTCCATTCGTGTTTTTTCAATATAAATAAAAAAACACTCAAGTCCCATCGTGCTTTGGAAGGCGCTTAACATCTTTTATCTCAGCTATTATTATAACTAAATAAATAAATATCCACTAACATTCACACAGCGCCATCTAGACCCAAGTTAAGCATGATGTCTGTATTATGGGTACTAAACAACGGATAAACATACTTACATACATTTTTTTTGTAAATACATACATATTATACATAGAAAACACCCAGACCATTACAAACAGATATGTTCATGCACACAAATGTTTGTACTGGCCGGGGATCGAACCCGGAACCCTTAGTGTTGCAGTCGACGTCTCAACCGCAACCCCAAATGGGTCGTCATTCATCATTATTGGATGAAATTCGTCAACGTCAATGGGTCCAAGTCGTGCTCTGTGACTGAACTGAACCAGTGAACTGGCTCATTGGTATTTTATGGTGTTCCATTGATTGACTTTTATGTTCTAGTTAGGTTCTCATATTTTTTTTAAAAACATATATTTGTGTTGTTTTATAAAATAATGTAAGATTATGGTGATAAAATAAATTATTAAAATTTAATACTGATGAAATTAGTAAAATCAAATATAAATTTTTTTTCAGATACTCTTAAATCATCAGTTTTATTTATCATCATCATCATCATTCATCATCATTTATTTATATTTTGTATAAATATATTAATCAAAAAATAATATTAGGCTATATTAGGTAAGTTCTTATTTTAAAATGCATGCTTGGTTAAGATATAGTCACACTTATGGTAAGGTAGAAAATATTATTATATTAAATATTATTACCTATCACCTATCAGTTTCTTAAATGGTGATCAGGGCTTTGGCGTGATTGAATTGTGTTCAGATAGGTCCCATAAATTGATTTTATCCCGGGGTCAATTGACTTCATTATATTTTATACCTAGCACAAAGACCCTCGCATTTTGAAAATTCATTTATATTAGGTACTAATTAGTTTTAATTGAGTGCATTTAATCTTACAACTTTGGAAAATATATAAAGTTATTTATTCATTTTGCATATTCTAAACTGTAATAGTCACATTAACATCTGCTTTACAGAGGCACCTCTCGATGATTTCAACATAACAGACTTTGAATCCTCATAAATTCATGAAAATATAAAATAAATAATGAGCTCCTTCTCTTTTTAATTTAAACCTACCATGCGTTTACTGATACACATAGATATCTCTTCGTCATTTTGTGCCAGATATTTTGGTTCTCAACTTATCCAGTCTCCACTCGTGACTTTTGCAAGTGGTCACTAAGAAGCTTCGATATTCGAAAAAAGCAACCAAACATTATGAGGTACCTAGCATATGTTATGAAATTACAAGAATTAATGAGCTAAGTAGTAGGGAATAAACAAATTCATACTAATAATCTTAGTAAAGATACTAAAGCAATCAACAAAGGATCAGCAAGTAACATGCCACGCTCGTCACAGATAGGAAAGAACAGACTACAGATCTGGACTGAAGGCTAAGGCATACAATGTAGGGAGTCCTGTACTGGCATCTTGTAAAAGGTCACTGGCTCTTAGTGTCATAGTCGCTGTTTTTCACTTCAGCTTTCGACGAGAAAAGGTTTTAATTAAAAATCACTTGTAATATTACCACTATAACATTTATCAACAATAGCGTATAGGTTTTTATGATAATAATTTATAACTCTTTTGACACTTTTTATAGTCTGTCGTTCTCTCTACACTAAACATAGGTTTTTACATGGCACACTTTGGTGAGTTTTCCTATTTATATAAAAACTGTTGCTCAAGATGTAAACTTAAGTATCCTGTGTTTACAGCATCCGCGCGTGTTGCATTGTGCTGCCATAAACCTTGCTTCGGCGATCTGCCAATATTTACACTTCACTAATTATAAAACAAATTCGCTTTTTCTGTCCCTACGTCCTTATGCGCGCTTAAATCTAGAAAACTTCGCAACGGATTTTGATGCGGTTTTTTGAATAGAGTGATTCAAGAGGAAGGTTTATATGTATAACAGCACTCATTAAATAGTGGAAAATTACTGTTATTTTTGAGGTTTCTAATATGATGTTAAGATTTATCAAAATAATGTACTGAGTATTGTAAACATTAAAATGGTCTACAGAAAGTCTGCCATGGTATATGTTTATCTCTTATGGATATCCCACAATAACATTTTTTGTTATTGTTTTTACGACAAATAATGGCACATTTTCGAAGTGATTTGAACCAATACAGCATTATTTTTTATCCAATTAAATACCTTCAACACATTTTTGATTTAATATAGATTTATATGGCCCTGTATAGCATATGATTTTAATGAATACTTTCAAAGATATTACAGATTTAAAAATTGCACTACGTAGCGTTTGCGGCGGTACCGGCCGACCGGGGAGGCGGGAGAGTGCCTATTAAAATGTCACCATTGCACCCGTGCGAAGCAGGGGCGGGTCGCCAGTACCATATAATACGAGAAGTTCACGATCACAAAATCGTCGTATGAATAGTTTCATCTTATGACTCACTCTACTGCATTAAATATATGGATAACATCATCATCAGCTCATTAAATCGAGGGACACGAGCCTGCACGTTAGAGGCGAAGGAGGAGGCTGAGTCGTCCATGCGGGCCCAGTGCGGATTGGAGGACTTCACGCACAACCTTTGACGCTCTTCATAGGCATGCGCAGGTTTCCTCATGATGTTTTCCTTCACTGTATATCATCAACATTATCAGTAACAGCTCATAATAAACGTCTCCACCGAGGGGTACGAGCCTATCCGTATAGGGTGTATAGGCATGAGTTGTCCACGAAGGCCCAGTACGGATTGGCCGACTTCAAGCACATCCTTTAAATTTCTTCGTAGGCGTGAATAGGTTACCTTACGATGTTTGCCTTCACCGTGTATGGATAACGTGAATATAAGTTTGAGAGCGTCGTGGCTCTATAGTGTGGACTGTCGCCTTCTTACCGAGAGGGCTGAGGTTCAATTCCCGACACGTACCAATGTGTTTTCGAATTTTCGAAAAGATATGTACGTTATCCGGCGCTCTTACGGTGAAGAATTACATCGTGAGGAAACCTTCATGCACGCCTGCGAAGAGATTCGAAGGTTGTGTGTGAAGTCGTCCAATCCGCACTGGGTTCGCTTGGACGACTAAGGCCTAATCACCCTATACGGGTAGGCTCGTGCCCCTCGGTGGGGACGTTTAATGAGCTGATGATGATAAGTTTGAATAATAAATGTAGAGTTCACGATTTGATACCTTGCTTTTTCTATGTCCATGTTTCGCATCTTCTCTTGGTTCATTGATAAAATACAAATATTCTTTTAGGAGTTAAAATATAACATATGTTTATCTTTACTTTTTGTTGTAAGCCTATAAAAAGTAGAGATGTCATATAAAACAAAATAGGTATTAAAATATATGGAAAAAAATAATTGTTTTAACTTTATGTAATATTTTTGTACCAAAAAATTTGAGTGCGTTTGACAGTTATTGTAGCTGATGGAAAGTGACTATGCAGACCATAGTGTATCACGTAAACTAAAGTAATGCCTATTTACTCTTGCCTTGAAAACTCCTTAATTGTACGTATCGGGAAACAGACGCAAGGTCATTCCACTGCCTTGCAGTTCGGACCATGAAGGCAGAACCGTTTTTTTGTGCAAATAGATGGTATATCGTCAACAGCAGTGATCTAATGAGTAAGTTGGTATATGGCCTATAAATGTAATACCAAAATTTTTGTGAACTCAATGATTTATTTCTCAACGACGAGCGGAAGTTTGAGCCGGTGCCTTATCATAGTAGAAGATGACTCGTTTCTTCATCATGGCTACGTTTGCAATTTCAAATATTTCAATTCGTCATTGCTTCGGCCTAATAATTTGGCATAGTAGAGCCCCTTGATTGTTTTGCCTGTTTATTTTTTTTGTAATTTTCCTTCCAAAATCAGGATTCGAATTACTAATCGCTATGGTACTTTTTCAATTTTTTTAAAATTCGTCTTACTACACACATTCTTAATCTATGTACATTTTTTGCACATAGATTAAGAATTAGCGCGCTTACATCTAAAGTCTTAAAAGCGATAAAAACAAAATTTGAAGTCAGAACCGGCTAAAATTTTGAACAGGAATATCGACAAGGATATACCAAACGATGATATTATTTATTTACGATATTGAAAACATAAAAAGGAGAGACAAAGTACTTATCGGACCACTGACGAAAATCAAAGCATTAAAGTCACAAATTGATTCATGATCGCATTGTTAATTTCGCCGGTCGGAAACATAATGCAACTCATTAACAGGTGCTATTTATTCGTGGCTACGAATGCATAACAAGAAAGCTGATTTACAAATGCACGCAAACTTGTTAAATATATCAATAACCTTAATAGAGAATAATCGAATACCCATTAGGATAATGGTAGAGTGACCTTAGGCCATATTATAGGTAAACTTCACGTTCCCCGATCAATTATTCTTAATTAACGAGCTCACTACACGATGGCAAAATATACCCATGGATGCTATTGATCGATAATAGTACAATAGATTGTTATCATGATCTCAACCATCGACACCGGATAGCAGAATTATCAGCTTACTATCACCTGTCAAACTAACCGTACGTTATCCACGTGCGCCGAAATCTCCCGAGCGAGTGCGAAGATGAACGAATCGAGAGAATGCAGCTGTAAATAGTTTTGAACCAGTCCGGTAGCTCGCACTTCGTACTACTCAACATTCGCTCTTACAACACTTCTGCTACTCCAAGTAAAACCTTAAGAACGTGTAAATAAATACTAAACACTAGCGCATAAAAACAACAATGTCCGGACCGTTACCTTTCTAACATAACAACGAGGGTTACGGCACAGTTGAGTGTTACGAATAAAAAAAATGCCGAGCGAAATTCACGCAGGAACGTCCCGGGCACAGAGCGCCGCACTAGTGTAGTTTCTCACATAGCTATAGACAATTTGGTATTATATTGAGGAAGTTGTGATTGCTTGTTCCGTACCTGTTCCCCACCAATACCGCTTCCAGCCATCTGTCACTGCGCGAAACATAACGCTACGGGTCGTACGTGCAACGCCGACAGCGCGTGGCGGCAAACTGAGGCCTGTCATCTCGTTCAATCACGTTCGGAACCAAAACATACCAATTTTTTATTTGAAATAGAGTTACTTTATCTAAATTTTAAGTTGTTCAACTATTTTATTCGTATCATCTGTTAGTTTTGACATTTTGGTAGGTACTTAACGAAGAGGGTCTTTACGTTAGTAACCGACAAAGGGCTTTCTGTCGCACCCTGACTCAATTAATCTCTAATTAGATACGAGAGTGCTCTTAATGCAGAGCAGGGAGATTTGACATCGTAGCCCGTCGCTGGCGTAATGGGTATCTGACAGCGCGATAGGTGTCCATGGAACAAAACTGACATTGAAAACCAGGTCAACGTTGCTGTCAACAGAAATTAAGAATATAGTGAATAAATAAACGGAAAATAGACAATGATATAAAGCAGTGGAAAGTTACTGTAATTAAATAAAGTAATGTTTTAGTATTATTTTTACTTATAGATTTTTAAAAATTTGGAAGTACCACTTACTTTAAGTAAATTTAAAAAAAAAATACATTTTTTGTATTTGTTCTCTTAACTTTTTCAGTGACAGAATATTTATTTAAAAAAACTACTTTAATAGCAAAAACAGTTTAATTAAGAGTCATGATGTGATCAAAATAAAGGAATTTAAATAAATCCAATCGCACGCTGACTCTACCTTTCTTATTTTAACTACTAAATCGTAAAAAGCTGACCTTATTTGAAAAAAAAAAACATTAACCAATTAAAAAAAATACATTAAAAATTACCAACCCAGATTCTCAGTACAAAGTACAGATATTTATATCTTTTTAAATACCAGCTAAGCAATTGTTATCGTTGCTACATGGAATAAAAAATATCAATTCATGTTTTATACATACTTAAATATTACATGTCGCGAAAATTCTTGCAAAAGTTTCTTTCAAAAACTTTATACTACAACCGTTTCGAAGCAGTGATAAAAAAGGGTCTATTACACCATTTATTTAAGTAACTTAGTCACTAAGAACTAAGGTGTATACTAAACACTCAACTGAGTCCGAAGTTCTGACTCAGAACTCAACAATAAAGAATCTGAATGGAAATAACGAAATCGTTGTTGGTAAGTATTCTTCGGTATTATTGTTTAGTTTCTTAATAATTTTAGCAGTGTAAGATTAATGAAAATAACTTCATTTATTTCATTTCATTTTCAATGTAGCTCATTAGATTTCATGATGGGGTCTTCCCTTAAGTGATAAAAGCTCCAAAGAAATGTTGTAGATTTAATGTACACATTTATACAGTTCATCCAATTTATAAACAAAAACGGCTATAAACATGAAATTCAAATAACACATGATGGTCACAAATTATTGGAAAAAAATGCGGTGTCTTTTCTTGGTATTATGTTGGACGATAAATGTATCTGGAACACCACATAAATAAACTTACAAACAAATTAAGTTCCTATGCATATGTTCTATGGAGACTAAAAAAAAATTGCTAATAAGGAGGTAGCTCTTCAGGCATATCATGGAAATGTTAGCTCTATTTTGAGGTATGGTGTTATCTTATGGGGTAACTCATGTCACCTAAATCGATTATTTATGCTCAAAAGTCTTGCATCAGAGCTTTTATGACGTGGATAATTTGGTATCATGTAGACCTCTGTTCAAGAGCTCGGAATTCTTACCTTGCCTAGTTTATATATTTATGAGTTTGCTTGTTTGTTAAAACACATTCTAAAATGTTTAAGTGCTTGATTGATGTTCCACGTATTCATAGTTGCAGAAATCCAAGCAAACTTATACTTCCATGATGAGAACAACAATGTTTCCAGAAGTTGTCGCGTAATGTGTGTTAAAATATATATAGGCTACCATCCGCTATAAACATTTTGAATCTTAAACAATTCAAAATGAAACTCAAAATATGGCTTATTCAAAATTGTTTCTATAGCGTTAATGAATTTTGACCACAAATGATGCTTGTTTTGTTTATTGTTATATTGTCTTGTTTTAAGGATGGATTTTGAAAATATTTAACATGAACACAGTTTAACTACTTCTATTAATGAATTTTTTAATCTAAATTATTATTTTTAACATGAATTGACATTATAAATACATAAATGATCTATCTGACATTAAATAAAGGAGAATTGTTTATTATAATTATGTTATGTATTGCATGCGCCCGTTGGGTGAAGTGTCTTGGAAATGTATAAAAATAACTGTCATCTGTAATTAACCACATTCTCGCAAATAAAATTTCTATTTCTATTTCTAAATGATTAAATACATTAATAAATAGGAAATGATTTATTAAACATACAAAGGCCCAATAAAATAACTCAAATACTTTAGATTTCATTGATATCTAAAATATTAAAGCGCGGGAGAGTCATGCTTCTGCAAGTTCTGCACGAATAGGTCGGCTCTATAATACTATAACCGCATAGAAAACCGATGTAAAAAAACTGGGTTTTTTATCCATTTACCTTTCCCTTTCGGAAATGAACTTCATAGCTACTGTGAATGATTGAAATGATTTAAACATGTGCATGATTAGGTACTTACTTTTTTTTACAAATATAAGTTTATACATTTCAAAGTATTTATACTAAATGTACAATGCCTACCTAAATGTTACGGCATATAATTAAATTTTTGTCATTGTTTCCTAATAGTTAGCATTGTGATGTCTTTATGTCCTATCGGGTAATTTATTACAAGGAAATTCATTTACCTAATGGAGCAGGGAAGGTACTCTGTAGGTTAAAACAATACAACATTTTATGTTAAAAATATAAGTCTAACAGTGTATTTACACACTACTATTACTAATACTAGTAGCAGTAGAATATATAATACTACTAGTATATATTATAGTATCTGTGCTGGATAAAGTATATCTAAATGACTGATGTTCAGGGTTTCCAGAATTACTTAGGGTATTTTTTGATTTTATTCGTCAGGACTTATGGGTTTGGATACAAAAATAGTATGCAGGAACCCTTTTCTCCCGTACTCGTACACGTAAAACATTGTGAGGTAAAGACTTCTTTATCTATTAAAAATAAATTATTATCCTTTGTTGTTTGTACTATTTGTACCTTACATTTGTAACAAAATTAGAAGTCATACACTTAAGCATGACGCATAAGTATGGGAGCGTCACGCCACTACGACAATTCTATATTTACCAAGTAAACAATAGATATAGTATAATATTAACATCAACAGTATGCATTTTTTTACATAAACTTAAATAATAGAGCAAATATATTTTAGCACATTACTCTTGAGGAGGTCGTAATGTCAGAAGGTAATTCATTAAAATGACGTCATTGAGTATAATAAACGTAAAATTTGTTTCCGAAGAGTGAGCCTTTTGACGTCACTGTATTGAGGCACTTAAATTAACAAACAAAATATTTTCCTAGGTGCCATAAACATGTCAAAGGCCATTGCTAAATTACTGCATCTGTTGGTTTTTTCAGTACCTATACAAAAAATATGATTTTAAAACCGGAAATAAATACCTATGTAGTAAGAATTACACTCATCACAATAAAAAAATTACGGTATTTTTCCCTAGATTTACTCTTAAATATGAACGATACAAATTATTATGATTTATTAACTTTAAAAAATATGTTGAATAACTAGGCTAATTGGAAGTGATAGTACATTTCGATTTATTGAGAACTAGCTTTTGCCCGCGGCTTCGCCCGCGTTAAATTTGGGATAACAGAATAATTTTAACACTGCAAAACTGCTTCTTCTTTTTCGCTTCGTTTACTAATTTTTTGCTTTTCACCTCAAAATCTGAGAAAAGCCAAATATAAATTACCCCTTTTTTAAGGCTTCAAGGGCCAATTTGCAAAAACTTGAATATTTAAGATTTATTATTCGTGACAAATAGTCCTCATGCTTATTTACAGCTTTCTACCTTGTAAACTGTGATAACCCCCGAACTTTAAAGGTTTTGGAGACCATTTCCGAAAAAAAAATATATATCACTATACTTAGGATCCCTTCCCCCCCAACTTTAAAGGTTTTGGGGATTATGCGGATTATTTGTCAGAAATGAAAAATTATGCCATATTTTTTCGTTTCTGACAAATAATCCGCATACCAAATATCAGCGTCGTACTACAAAAATTGCGGAATGTTCCATGCAAATTTCCAACCCACATTTTAGGGAAGTGGGGGGTTAAAACGGGACAAAAAGTAGCCTAAAACCTATTCTAGATTATCTTCTATCAACATACCAAGTTTCAATAAAATCTGTTCAGCCGTTTAGGCGTGAAAGCGTAACAAACAGACAGACAGAGATATTGTCACATTTATAATATTAGTATGGATGCGTGAAAATTATTAAATAATTGTAATAAAACCAGACTAGCGTTGGTATTTTGATTAACTTTAAGTACAAGATCTTTACACGTACATTTGGCAACGCGTGTAGTATATTCATATCACAGATAAGATAAATAATATATTCATATTCAAACAAATATTAATATTTATGCATATTCAAACAAAACATAGGTTACAATATAATTATCGACTAATGCAAAAAGAAATATTAAAATAATGCACCTAAGTGTCATCATTCGTTACAAAGCAAGTAAACATTTGCCAAATTACCATTTTACATGTAATGGGGTAGGTGTGAATACGGTCTCATAAGAATTAGCCTCATTGCAAAGTATTGCCTTTAATTATCTTGTCAGCCTAAAACGGCCCACTGCAGTGCTTTCCCAGCATAGCTATGGGCTATTGGGATGGGATTAAAAATCATCATTTCTATAATATCTTTTTTCCTTTGCATCACTTTCTCGGCACTTATCACAATATCCTTATATCTTAATTCTTATTCCTGGTACATTATTTACCTCTTTGGGTATTTTTCATTGGGCCTGCATAAACAATAAATAAATATCCGCTGACGTTCACACAGCGCCATCTAACCCCAAGTTAAGCGTGAAGCTTGTATTATGGGTACTAAACAACGGATGAACATACTTATATACATTATTTTTGTAAATACATACATATTATACATAGAAAACACCCAGACCAATACAAACAGACATGTTCATGCACACAAATGTTTGTACTGCCCGGGGATCGAACCCGGAACCCTCGGTGTTGTAGTCGACGTCTCAACCGCAACACCAAATGGATGCATGCATGCATTTTGACGACCCATTTGGTGGACGGGACTGCATGTCCCTAAATATCACCATAACCATTTGGTACATTCATTAAGTCGACTTTTCATTGACATTTTAGTCATATCATATTAATATCTACTGCACCATGCAGCTTTATTTTTAGGGGCATGTTTTAAAAGTACAAATCAGTCAAAACAATGAAATAAAACCGTAATATTGGCGAAATGTGGGCTGCCGAAATAATGATGTAATCTGGAGTAATATGAATAATGAGGAATGAAGATTGCATGGCGACCCTGCCAGTGCTGCCTGCTGGCAGGGTCGCCATGCAACGTGGGAACCGGGAGATATAATGAAACTAGTATTCGGTGTGCACCCCGAGTATATTAATGTAATCTCAAATAACTTACAACTATGCTTATATATTAACTTATGTCTATGTTTGAGGAAGGTTGCTTACACACACTACAGTGATAGATCCTGCAATGTCCTAACTAAACTGGGGAATGTCGCACAAAACTTTATGCAGATCACTGCGTAACTTTATTAAAAATGGTTACATACTTAGTGATCGAAGCCGAGTGCTACCTTTACTCACGCAGGCAGTTAAATAAAAGTTAGTTAAATAAAAATAAATAAATACAGCTCACGCCTTGGTCCCAGAGGGGTATGCAGAGATGATGGAACGCCACTAGCTACATTCACATCCATCAATCTTTTCATACAAGCTCTTTTATTCCTCTTGCTTGGGATAATACTGGGGTATTCTTAAGGACTTGACCAACTTGGTCAAGGTTAGTTATTTGCAGGCAGATTGTTGTTTCCCGTTTTTTAAGATAATTATTAACTAACCGTTTTATTGAAAGCGTGAGTGGTTTATTGATGTGGTCTGTTGCCTTTCGCTCTGTAGGGTGCAGATTCACATCCTGACATGTATCAATGTCTATTCTAATTTTCGCAAAGGCACGCCCTACCGTTTTCCGAAGTGTTTTGTCGTTTTTTTAACTCTATAGAGTTCGTTGCCGAAAAACTAGATAGTTCATATTGTCAGGATATGATGTCAATAAAAGACGTATAATATCAAACATACAGAATCTCAATTGAATAGATTTAATACTACCCATATGGTGTTGCGGTTGAGATGTCGGCCGCAACACCAAGGGTTCCAGGTTCGATCCCCGGGCAGTACAAACATTTGTGTGCATGAACATGTCTGTTTGTAATGGTCTGGGTGTTTTCTATGTATAATTTGTATGTATTTACAAAAAAAAATATGTTTATACGTTGTTTAGTACCCATAATACAGGCTTAACGCTTAATTTGGGGCTAGATTCTTCTTCTACTTCGCTTCTGAATCTACACAGCCTAACTCTAACTCTTCAACAAATTCTATTCTTTCTTCACATATTATCAGTGAATGTTTTTTTACAAGGCAAACCTTATACAGTCGTCTTGGTAACATTTTACGTGAAATGTTTTTGGTGGGATTTCCATTTTACCGAAGATCTTACGGTGAAGGAAAACATCGAGAAGAAACCACGCCTTCGAAGAATTTAAAGGTTGTGCGTGAAGTCGGCCAACTCGCAATGGGTCCAACGTAAACGACTAAGACTTTTACACCCTATACAAGTAGGCTCGTTGGTGGGGACATGTAATGAGCAGAGGATGAAGATTTCAGGTCTGTAATATCAGGCCGATGGGGCGGAAAGGTTCACGAGTAGCGTCCACGAAATTGGAAAACAAGCGAAGACTGTACCCCAACCAAATGAACTGATGACCTGATTAAGGTGGCGGGTAGCAGATGGATGGAATCTGTTAGGGATCGGTCCGTGTGGAAATCATTAGAGGATTTGTTCAGCAGTGAAGATATTAGGTTGTAATGATTATGATGATGATGATGATAAGGGTGTTTCATTTAATTTCACACTATTGTTACTAACTGCATAAAATAATCAATCCTTAGTTGGTCGAGGTACTAAGGCCCGTATTCTAGAACGAGACTCAACGTTGATCTTTACTTAAATTGAGTTAGATAGGGATGGCGCTATTTATCGTATAATTCAACTTTAGTAAAATTCAACGGAGTGGAGTAGGACGCCCACCAGCTCGATGGGCCGACGACTTGCGAAAAGTCGCTGGTGGAAGCTGGATGAGAAAAGCGGAGGACCGGGATATCTGGCGCAAAATGGGGGAGACCTATGTCCAGCAGTGGACTGCGATAGGTTGTAGAGAGAAAATTCAAGGCTTGAGTCTCATTCTAGAATACGGGCTTTTATTAGGCAAGCTTTACTCATAAAAGGGTTCGTATAAAAAATCAATAAATGTACTCAGGCTTATCAATAATGTTTGATAAAGATGAACCACAACACCACAGTTTGTTCTTATACAGATATGATAACATTTACAAGCTATATGTAGAATATATTAAATTATCTGTGCTATATGTTTTCTATATACCATTGATATTGCCCACAAAATTCCAAGTTAATACATTACAAAATTAATAAAAAAATAGGAATGAAACCAGATTAAAAGTTATTGAGGTTATATATGTGAAAATAAAAAATCACCATACAACACTTTTATATCTGGTCGGAAATTAATGCCAAAGATTGATACATTTTATTATTATATTTCTGAAATTTATATGAATTGATACTACCGTATTTTTGATATTTTTATCAAATTCGACTTTTTTATAAAACGCTGACAAGACACTCTACATTTATGTTCTTTATTATTTTAACTATAATTTTAATGATTTTAAGTATATTTTTAATTTTACTATATAAATATCAACA
Source organism: Leucinodes orbonalis (assembly GCA_019425675.1). Classification (NCBI taxonomy): domain Eukaryota; kingdom Metazoa; phylum Arthropoda; class Insecta; order Lepidoptera; family Crambidae; genus Leucinodes; species Leucinodes orbonalis. Next base: position 155,035 of record PQWD01006575.1, read on the forward strand.
ATAGGGCTTCTTATTTACTGATCAACTGAGCTACTTTACGAGCTAACGAAACATTTTAATTCCATACATTTATAATATATTGCAATATTATGTATGACGATACGTTGCTTCAAATGAAATACTTTCAAAATGTTTTTTTGAAATTTGATAAATTAAGGATTCAGTAACAAAATGGTAATAAAAGTTTGAGATTTTTGGATGAAATGAATTTCATGATAACTGTTTCAGATTTCATTATGAAGTTAGTCAACTTCCCAACAAGCACGTGACATTAACATACATATGTTTTTTAAATAATATTTTTTAATTTTAATTTGATATAAATTACTGCTGATTGTTACTAATATGCCAATCCACCAATCCTTACTAGTTTTCCTACTTAAAAAATTCTACGCTACGTAGCGACATCTTACTTGAGAATCAGAGTACTAAAATGTGAAGCGCCTAGTATTTTCATGGATGCAAGAACATCGCGCTTTGCTTTACGACAAAATGTATTGTTTTTGAAAGTCCATAGACTGCGCTACATCTTTTACTATGATGAATTGATATCAATGATGTAAAAAAGTATGGATTCGTGATATGCTCACAAAACAATCGAAAAAAGTGTTCCTAATGCAGTGACAGCATACATACACATATTTCAAATTTCGAACACATTTACCTAAACAAAAGAGTACAAACTGTACTGTCTTCGGCGGTTCGTTTTAAGTCACGGATGGCGTATCTACCTTTACATATACAGAATATCATTGATTGATATGTGCTAATACAATAAAAATAATTGACAGACCTACACTCACTATAAAAGTAGGGTCTGCACATGGGCATGTTAGCTTTGAAATAAATTTATGTGGATACTAAGATATTAAAACCACTTTATAAAATAGGTCTTATTTTTAAGGTACTAATATACAATAAAAATATACGCTGTTGTAAAATTAGGTAAAATTTGCCTAATGCCTACAACTAGACACTCGTATTTTTATTACTTTATATCACTTAAACCTTTTCAGTTCAAGCTGAACATATGGCTGCATGGAAGTAGACTTCCTTTACAACTTTCTTTTGAGCGGGGTTTGTTTAAAATCTCAAAGCAAAAACAATCTAAGGAATTGTGCCTTTTCATGAAAGCGTTCTCTATCTTAAGTTGGGAACTCAAGTTTCTTCCTAGAATATTTTCTTACTTATTGGGCAATTAATGTTATCAACTAGCTTTGAAGAGACTTCGTAGATCTAAATTCAAAAGGGGCAAAACTATTTTTTATATTTATTATTTTTATCGTCTCTTTATTAAAATAAATAAAATAATTGTATTAAGCACAACAACACAACATAATTGAAATGAACAGTTTTACCAAAAGTAACGCCTGACAAAATAAATAAGACATTTCACCATCACTGCGTTTATAATTCAAAGATAATATGCAATCGCTGGCTTATAGTTATGATTTCTTATGATAATAAATAATAATAATAAATAAATAAATCCACTGACATTTACACAGCGCCAACTAACCCAGTTAACGTGAAAGCCTGTATTAGGGTACTAAACAACGGATAAATATACTTAAATTACATATTTTTTTCGTAAATACATACATATCATACATAGGAAACACCCAGACCATTACAAAACAGGACATGTTCATGCATCACCAAATGTTTGTACTGCCCGGGGATCGAACCCGGAACCCTGGTGTTGCAGTCGACCACTCAACCCAAACACCAAATGGGTCGTCAAAATGATGTCTTTGTCTTTTTTAAATCATCATAGCGCAGACATTGTGACCGCCATCTCACCTGATGATAAGTGATAATGCGGCCTAGGATAGATCATGCCTGCCTACAAAGTTTTCTTTGTTTAGACTTTCGGGCCAGTACTTTTTAAGGCTTTCGTGGGGTATCAGTCTTATTTGCACTTTCTCTTTCAAATAAAATTCTATATATATGACGTATATGGTCCGCAATTATTAATTAGTCATCTCGGTACTAATAGGTTTATCCCTGGGATATAGTTATATAGCGTAACGTAGTTATACGAAAGAAAATTAATTTTGATGATCCTATTATAAGCAAGGAGCTGTTGCTAAGAGTAATATGCCAAAAGTATTATAGAATACACAAGTAGCAGGTGTTATTATATCCTTTATACTAATTATAAAAGCTGATAGAGTTTGGTTGTTGTTGTTTTGAAGCGCCTAATCTCAGACGTACTGTTTCGATTTGCAAAATTCTTTAGTGTTAGATAGCTTATTTCGAGCATATAAGGATATATATCATCACGCTACGAGTAATGAGAAGCGGCAGACAATTGAAATGAAATCGGGTTTTCAAACTTGAGTCGCTTTACGCTGAGTAAACTTGAGTTTCACAAAAGTCATGTATGAGAGTTATTTGTTTCTCCTTTTAAAGCGTCTACAAAAAAGTCCGCGACGCAATAGTCTAATCTTTTTAGATTAGCCATATAAACATATTTTTTCCTAAAAAAAATTCTGAAATTGACCCCGAAACCTTTAAAGTTGGAGGGAGGGGAAATCCTATGTATAGTGATAAATGCTTTCATTTATCACTATACATAGGATATATTTACCGTGTTATCCCGAATTTAATGCGAGCGAAGCCGCGGGCAAAAGCTAGTTATACAATATAATACACACCTCTTCGCAAACCTAAAAGGATCAGGAGACGGAATGGAGACCCTGAGGAACATTGGTCATTCAAGATTCGTCTTTATCGATAAATGGTGGTATGCCGGTGCCCCTGCACAATGGTGAGAGTAATGATTACCCGACTCGAAATATGGCCTCGACCTATTGACGACACTATCCTACTTAGAGGCCAATTTCGCCGTATTATCCAAATGACCGCAGAACTGGACGCTGCTTAACATGTTAAAATACAAGCTGCATGTGATATGGGAGTGTTTTGTAGTAGGGGAGGTGAAGTAGGGGATTTTTGAAGCGTTGACTCAAGCGTGTCAGATAATAAATTGGGGAGCATCCTTGTACTCTCTAATAAACCTTAACAATGTTTGAACCCCTCAAATTGGGGGTGTGTTGAGGAGAATCCCTTTGATTAATAAAAAATTTCGAGCGCGTCACATTAACTAATGGTAGGTTAATTGTGTTTAAAAAATATTCTGACCATAAAATCGTGGCGTTAAGAAATTATAGAGATAGAATTAACTGGCGGTTTCTATAAGGCGTATCCCAGATCTCGTTGTTTACAGATATAAAGAATTATTTCCGTGGTGCTACATTCAAAAAGTCAGATATTTTAATGATACTGTTTAGGGTCCTGTATACATATACAAACTTTAAATTTCTGATATGCTCCACTCATTGTTATATGCAACTCGAATCAATCGTCAGATTAATATAATATTATGGATGTTAAAAATTTAATTAAAGCGCGATTAAACTGATTGACACGCTCGATTAATTTTATAAATAAACAATTTTACCCCCCCCCCCCCCCCCTTTTTAAAACATAAACTTTCGAATTCAATGAGTTCCCATTACGCTCGAGTAACTGTTAATTTAGCAGCCACTCTCCCCTATACTTAACTAACTGCCAATAATTATATGCATCACCTGGCTTATTATGCCGCATTTACAAACTTAATCTATACCATTTCATTAACAGCGTAGGTGATAGCACACTGCCTTGCGAGACAATAGTATCAACAAATTAAGGGACTAAGCTACATTCTTCCAAGACTAAGCCGTCGCGGACGAGCTTATTCGGTATTTCTAACAGAACTAGTTTGTGTGATCAATTCTCATAAACTTCTCAGTGACCCTATAGGCAAGAGGTTAGAAATGAATGTTTCATGACAAAAATATCTAGTCTATCAAAGTCTGCTTTCGAAATCAGGAGAGCTTAGCTAAGTGATCCGATATTACTTAATTGTGACCGTAAGAATGGCTTCCTTTCGTATGACTATATCGTGGAAAATAATTATATCATTATTTATCTATTTTTCATTAAACTTTTATAAGTTTTGGCAAAAACGAAGAGATACGAGATAAGTAATAATAACACGTTTAAAAGTTTTATAATATTATATTGTTAGATAAGTATGATTAACAAAAGTAGTACAGTAGTTACTGTAGTCGTATGGCACATACAATGTTATTAAAAAGCAAGAAACAAGTCTTTAGGGTGCAATAAAATAAAATGAGATGTCTATTAGACTTCTCTATGCTGATCTTCCGTGGTAGCTTATAGAAATTAAAGATCTCTCTC
>PQWD01006576.1:0-46985 GCA_019425675.1 Leucinodes orbonalis
TATTTAAATATTTATATACTTTTTTTTCTTCTAAATACATACATATGTGACACAGAAAACATCCAGACCAGTACAAACAGACATGACATTTTAATGCACTCAAATATTTATACTGCTCGGGAATCAACCATTACACCACATGGTTAGTAATTTGTTTATTTAAGTTCATCAGTGCTTAATGTATGTTTAAATTGAATAAATTGATTTTAAAACCATAGAAATAATGATGGAATATTAATTCGTCAACTGAACTATATCTACTAATGAAAATAGAGATACCGTTAAATTACAAAATTGATAGATTCTAATTGGACACGCAGTCGCAATCATAACTGTTGTTACGAAGCGATCATGCGAGCTTAGAATTAGCTTGTGTGTCATCAAATCACATTTTGTTAGAAACGTTTATACCCCAAGGTAAAAGTTCATTCCCTATTCAGGAACGAATAGGCCGGCATGACCAAATTGATACTACGGACTCAGAAACAACTGACGTGAAACAAGACGTGTATGGTTACCGAGTCTCAAAATTTTTCCGCATATTTTAAATGCTATATTTAATTAAATTTCAATCCTTGTGGAATTGATATTTATTAAGAAACATCAGCCTACAACGGCCTACTTTAGGGCACAGGCCATGGATATTGTGGATCGGTAGGCGTGAGCGACTACCATACTTAGATTGTAACTTGGACCGATGGCTTAACGTGTCATCAGAAGCACCGCATCATATTTCTTTTCTTATTGTCAGGTGATTCAATGTCTTAACCAATTTTGGAAAAGTTACATGTAATGACGTTTCCCCGCGGGATTCAAACCGATGATATCTGAGTCACGCAGCCGAACGCTTTGTCCACTATATCACGGAGACAGAAGGAAGATTTAATATGATCATCATCATTCAGTATGTTGAATCATTATGCTGCCAACCACTAGCTAAAACTCCGTTACTGACGAGCACAAATTTTATTTATTAATTTTTTGGTGAGACGTCGGCTGCCACACCAAGGTTTCCGGGTTCGAGCCCCGGACGGTACAAACGTTTGTGTGCATGAACATTGTTTGTTATGGTCTGGGTTGTTTTCTATGTATAATATGTATGATTTACAAAAAAATATATACAAGTATGTTTACCCGTTGTTGAGAACCCATAATATAGGCTTCACACTTAAGAGGGCATAATCCGTTTGACGCGACTGCAAATTAGGTATTTCGAACGGCCGGCGACCTGTGTGAGTGACGCACACACACAGCCTGGCCTTGCGGTCGGCAGGTTGCATCGAAAAGCTAGGTATCTTAAATAAATTTACTTTCGTGGTCATAATTAATTTAAGGTATGGAATTTAGTAATTACGTTGTGTATGGGTGTTTTCAGAAAATTTAAACAATTATAATAAATGCTAGCTTTTGCTCGCAGCTTCACTCACGTTGTAATTCTAACGCTTAGAAGTACAATATTATTAATTAGGTATAGCTTTGCAGCTTTTTTTTATGATACGAAGTGAACAGGACTGTCAGGACGCTCACCTGATGGCAAGTGAGCCTAACCATGACAGAGCGGCATTGAAGGAGACCAACAACTGATAAACAGTTATTATTCTCCATTAATGCTGCACTGCGCTCGGCACCCGAGACGCCAGGTGTTAGGTGTCTTATACCCAGTAATTTCACTAGCTACAGTGCCCTTATCCAGAAACACAAAAGTGCATAGCACTCTTGTTTGACGGGACGATCTCTGGCAATGCGGTGGTACCTACCTAGACGACTCAGTATCAAGTCTACCGACTACCACCAAGCATTACTTTGTTTTAGCGTTGGTAAAATTTTGGGCCTCCAAAACTTCTTTGTCCACAGTATTCTTACCTAATTTGTCATAAGCACTGAAGCTATCAAGCTATTGGGTGAACTTACTCTTGAGTAAGTAACATACTCGTAGAACTGTCCATAAGAGAAGCAATATTCTCTCAAATTTGAGTTTTGGACTAAAACATATTTTGTACGTCTTCATTTATTCGATTCATTGAGTACAGATATGTTCAAACTAATACAATCTCATCCTCCATCATCCCTTATTTTATCCCTATTGGGTGTTAAATTTCTCAAAATCCTATATAAGCGAACGCCTTTATCATAGTTGCTTTTATCTTAAATTTCAGTTCAATAAGTTGTAAATTTAAGAAGATTTCTACAAACTTTCATCACCTTTTTTATCCCCTTAGGGGTGGATTGTATAAATATCATTTCTTAGGCGATATCTATGTCAGTATTTGTGCATGCAAAGTCTTAGCCCGATCGATTCAAAATTGACAAAGTTTCATCCACTATTTTATCGGCTTGGGGATAGAATTAATCAAAATCCTTTCTTGGGGATGCCTATGTCATATTATCTTTATGCATGCAAAGCTCAGCCGGATCGGTTTTAAAATTGACAAAGGTTTTCTCCTATTTTATACTCATTTTATAATCAAAATCCTGTCTTAGCAGATGTCTTCGTCAGTGGTTATCTAGTATATCCGATCCATTCAGTGGTTTGAGCTGTGAGTTGATAGATCACTATGTCCAGCCAGCTATTTATAGGAGCTCTGTTGTATGTAGACCAAGGAAAAAGTCTCATTATAACATAACGCAGTACAACAACATATATCGCTTTTTGATATAGTGTCATTCGAATTTGCAATTAATAATGTAATTAATTTCGGAAATCTGCAAAAAAATATTTGTACTGTACAATATTATGTGTATTTTATTAAATAAAATTAATTGCGCTATCGTTAACCTTATGATTTACTGACTATACCCGATTTTCTGTGAGTTAAAACACAAATGCTTAACAGCGTCACTAAAACAAAAAAGTAATTTGGAATTAGTTTGGTTTCAAACATAAGAAACACTAAAACTCAATTTGTTTAAAAAAATACTTATACTTTTTTGCTTTGTGCTTCAAAGTATGGACACAATGGCGCGCCGCTCTGCAAACGGATTTGACCTCTCTCTCTGAGCTCTGCTGAGCAACTGAAGTTTGGAGCGCTTGCGCCGTGAATAATCTTAGTCCGCGCGCCCATAGTAAAAATGTATGGCGCAAAATAGGCGTGCAAACCTTCCTTAATTTAGTAAATATATTTTTCAACTGTTTAAGGTTGTTAAACGTCGTCATTCTGTTAAACGCCGACATGCCTTTTTTACGTTTTCATCATAGTTTAGAGAGAGACTAAATATCTCAGAATTTACTAATAAATTTTAAAAAATCTATGCCGTGTAGCTGTAGAGGCTTTCATGGTTATAATATTGATGTATATTTCAATTACATTATACAAGTATTTTTCGTTCTATCGTTAAAACAGTAACAGCTTTTTTCGTGATTTTTGGATTATGCGCTCTTAACTTGGGCTTGATAGCGCTGTGTGAATTTCAGTGGATATTTATTTGGGATAACAAACAGCTCACAATCAATCTTTAAAACTAATTCTGAATACATTTGTGTTGTTTATTGTGAAGTCCACACCGTTATCATCGGGTTATTAAATAGTGGTACTCAATGCATTTTTAACGGGTAATGTAATTATAATTTAGTGTGGGTATAAAAGGATTTAAAAAACAAGGTTAACAGTAGTTATTTAATAATAATAATAGTAATATCTTTATTTGCCAGAATATAGTAACAAACAATGTGGTCTTAAAGTAAACAACTAAGGAAAAAAAATTACGTCTATTTTTTTATTTGGTTGACAGTGACATTTTACATAATAATCGATTAATAATTATTTAAGATGATAAATACCAATATTGGAGTTGCCTTATCCTAAGTTGTTTTCCGTTAAACAGGGTTGTTTTCAGTTTTATATCGAAAAATTTTGCTCGTTAGTCAACAGTGTTTTGGATAGTGGAAGGTAGTACGAGTAAAAACACATATTCATGACGTTCCAAATAACAAATACTTGCATACAGATTTGTAATGCTTAGCATACAATGACTGTTCTGTGGCATAATTAATAACACGCTTCTATTGTTGGAATCGATTCGGTACAATACAAGATGGGGCTGGTTGAGGAACCTGATTTCAATATTAACAATCGTACCTTTCAGGTGGACATTTGGTTTATATATTACTTGTTATGGTAATGATCTTTTAATTTTATACGTTACTTGTCAAGTAAACAGCCCACCTGCTGATAAGTATAAATAAATATCCACTGACATTCACGCAGCGCCATCTAGCACTAAGTTAAGCATGAAGACTGTATTATGGGTTTAGTACCCAACGGATAAACATACTTATTGTATATACATACAAAATATACATAGAAAACACCCAAACCATTACAAACAGACATGTTCATGCACACAAATGTTTGTACTGGCCGGGGATTGAATCCGGAACCCTTGGTGTTGCAGCCGACGTCTCAACCGAAACACCAAATGAGTCGTCCAAACAACCATAGTTTTATTTATCATATATAGGCAGATATTTGACCGCCATCTCACCTGATGGTAAGTGATGATGCGGCCGAAGATGGATCATGCCTGCCTAGAAACAGCCTTTTCTCTCTTGCCTTAAAGACAGCCAGGTTGTAATGATCTGCATTACACCAGTGATACCAAGATAGGAACCACAGTTCAGTTCCTAATTTGTGACGTAAATTTGTTAAGTCACAGTATCCAGTTTCACTGGCTGTCGCTTCTTACAGCTCCAGACAGCTTTGCTTAAAGTACAACTTTTAGTCAGAGTCAGAGATATTACATGTCAAAGCTTTAATTTATTTGTCACTGAGCAACATATAAACCTTGAAATCTATTTAAAAACAAACGTTTTTACTAATACACACCACTAGAAAACAATTTTGCAATTACTCCATAAAACATTATTGATCTCATACGTAAGAACAAGAATACATTAGAGCGAATATGACTTTACAATTAATCATAATTAGAGCGTCGGTGGCTCAGTGGTGTGGACTGTCGCCTTCCTACCGGGAGGGCTGAGGTTCAAATCCCGACACGTACCAATGTGTTTACGAATTTTCGTTATCCAACGCTCTTACGGTGAAGGAAAACATCGTGAGGAAACCTCATGCACACCTGCGAAGAGATTCGAAGGTTGTGTGTGAAGTCGTCCAATCCGCACTGGGCTCGCGTGGACGACTAAGGTCTAATCACCCTATATGGGTAGGCTCGTGCCCCTCGGTGGGGACGTATAATGAGCTGATGATGATGCAATATATTTTTTTATAAATTCTTATAACACAAGCTTGTAGTATTAATTTTCAATATTAGACTACATCTCAATCCAACTAATGTCAAGCTTTACGTCCATATTTTAAAGACCATGTGATTTATAACTCCTTAAAAATCTTTCAAAACTTGTATAAGCGATGTAAGCTCTAAGCCCAACTTTCTTAAAGCCTTTACAGAAAAGGTTTATTATACTTTTAAAAGAAGTTTAGCGAGTGCTTTCATGGCCTTAGGCGGGGAGCTATTTTCCATATTACAAGTATACAGACAATACCTATTTTGATCCCTGAATCTAGATAAGAATATTTAAGATTCCGAATTCTACAAGAAGAAAAGTGAACACTGCTAAAGATTAGAGTTTCTGATGAGGATTGTAGTATGCGTGAATTTATATATGAGACCTCCTTGAAAAAATCACTCGATACTAGATAGCGTAGCGTAGGACGCCCGCCGGCCCGATGGACCGACGACTTGCGAAAGATCGCTGGTGGAGGCTTGATGAGAAAAGCGGAGGATCGGGATATCTGGCGCAAAATGGGGGAGACCTATGTCCAGCAGACTGCGATATAGGTTGTAATAGATACGAGATAATAATAATGATATGTTTGCAAATTTTGTTTAATTAAGACCATNTTAGTGAAAAACGTATTGCGGTTCACAGAATAAATATAATTACAAATTCAACACTGTAACTCATATATCATAGTTTCAGAGAAAAGAGGGTGTGGTTAACGGACAGTCAGACATACAGGCATTACTAATAAGGTTTCCGTTATTTGTCATTTGGCTAAGAAACCCTCAAACTTAGGGTATATTACATGAGATGGAATATACATCTCTCTCTTAAGTTCATTCAAAAATATGGGTCCACATGGGATTAATCTTAAGACCTCTCCTGTATATTTCTTAATCCTGTATATTGGCTCCATCTCTTTGATATAAATTTGTATATATTGTCTTTTAGGCAGGACACTGGCTACTGCTTGAGGGAAATGGTTTCATGTTGAAGCCCAATAAGCGGAGACGGGCACAGCTTGATTCGCGTGTGGACACATAATACGCGAAGTCTTGTGCTTAAAGTGGTCCTGTATGTAACTAAACTAACTGTATGTAACTAAACTAACTTTCTTAACTCGAAATTTATAACAGTCAATTTTGGGCCGACAGAAGACTGAAAGAAGAATCGTAGGCCGATTGCAATCTGATGGACGGATGACCTGTTAAGGTGACGGGAAGCAGATGGATGTCAACAGCTAAGGTTCGGCCCGCGTAGAAATCATAAAGGGAGGCCTTCGTTCAGCAGTGGACATTATAGGCTGTAATGATAATGATTTTTGGACCACATACTTCCTGAAGTGCTAAGTGCAGCTGCATCTTGCAGAATTAACTTCATGAATGTAAAATGAAGTGCATGACGTTAAGCGATGCTAATGAGTAGACGAGTTATAAAGGTATTTTAATAAGGTCAGTGTTATACGTTAACAGATCAAATATTTAAGCGTTTTCCTCACAATTTTTCGGGAATTAAACCTATTTCAGCACTTGAAGACATTCTGAAATATAATCTTTTAAATTTACAACACTTTTAATTGGATTTGAAGCGTTTCTGCTCATTTCAAGAATCAAAAGTTTTTAGGTGAACGAGTCTTGAGACTTAATTGACAAATTCTCGGTGTTTTGTTTAGACTGCCTTCTCAAAAATACGTAATAGACAAAAAAACTAATGAACACCGTTTTGCGAGACAACCTCTTTTTAGAAATACCGACGACTTGGTAAGAAAATTTAGTTTGGAACATTTAGCGTAAATGGGATGACATCAATTTCTAACAGTTGACTAATTAAACTGAATCAAAGATCGTCCCCAAAATCCCCTTCCTCCTTTCTATTATAAGTTCCGACCACCCTTTCCCCGAATATACATGAGAACCGGCAACACTTCACCATCATCATCGTTACAGCCTAAAATATCCACTGATGAACGAAGGTCTCCCTAATGATTTCCACGCGGACCAATCCCTTGCGGTTGACATCCATCTGCTACTGCCACCATAACCAGGTCATGAGTACCGGCATCACTTCAAGTTATTCGTCTTTTCATTTGATAGCCAAAGCATAAATAAATAGGTGTGCTATAAAAATATAAAGGTAAATGAGACTTTTGCGTTTCAAAATATACCTAGAGTCTTTTCACCTCCATTTTACCCTTTGTTCTAACTTGAAAACGCTATTTTGTTCTCGCTTCAAGCTACAGGTTTTATATGACTGTTTTTTTTAATTGCAAGTGTATTGGTTGTAGCTGTAAGGGTCCCTGTCCACAGGGTCTGGTTGGTATGGTTCCAGTTCGCAGAACACCAAGGGTTCCGGGTTCGATCCCATTCCCAAACATTTGTGTGCTTGAACATGTCTGTTTATAATGGTCTGGGTGTTTTCTATGTATAATATGTATATTTACAAATAAAAATGTATATAAGTATGTTGATCCGGTGTCTAATACCCATAGTACAGGCTTCATGCTTAACTTGGGGCTAGATGGCGCTGTGTGAATGTCAGTGGATATTTATTATTATGATCTATCAAAATTAATGAAAATACTCACATATCGCCTTCTGGTAAGTTAAGTGTGATGCTGCCTTTGACGTCGTCTCCATACTGGACGTAGCCGAAGAATCCAACGATGCCGTAGAGTGTAATAACTACCACCATTGACACGTTGAGGACTCCAGGGCAGCCGAGGAACCTCTTCGGATTCGCCATTTCGTTCTCCACCGGCATCACCACGCCGATACCCTCCATTGCGAATATTACTGTGCTGGAAATAAAAAAAAATATATATTGGTAAAGTTCGGTGGGGACTTGGATAAGTAAAGCGGTGGACTGCAATATTTGGCGCTGAATTGAGTAGACCTATGTGCTTGAATAGAGCAGTGGACAGCGAAAGGTTGAAGAGAGAGATTATTTAATAAGGCTACGTGTATAACATTTATTTATTTATTTAAAAAGGTACACCAACAGTATAAATACACAACATTGGACAACATTTAGTTAAAAGTTAAGGTCTGGTACATATACCCTTTATAGGCGTACACAACGTTGATAAACATTAGAATAACAACACATGAGATAAAAAACTAAAAATGAAAATAACAATACTAATCAGAAACACTAACAATACTGGGATCACTTACCAAAATAACAATAACATCGACGCTAAAAAGCGAAACTGCTATATAGGGGTTACAGCAGTTTCGCTTTTTAGCATAGACATATCAAAGAATTCATTATCAGCTTACTGGTAATTATGAATGTGTAAGAGCAAATATTTGAACATAATTATTGATCTGACTTGTTTAAATATTATGCAACAAATCCTTGTTGTATTATATGATATATTCATACACTTCTTAATTGCAGAACAAACTAAAATTACAAAAAAAAAAACGGGAGTTAAAATTGCAATTCCGGAAGTCTTATCATATAGCGATATTTCCAGGTAACATCCAAACAAGCTACGGTAGCGCCACGGTTACGGCGGGCAAGGGTGCTAAGAATCTCCGGCAGAGATCCGGCTACCAAAATAAACAACAACGGCAATTAAAACTGGCAACATATAACACGCGCACACTGAGGACTGACGAAAAGCTATTAGAGCTGGAAACGGAGTTAGGCAGGTTGCATTGGGACATAATAGGTTTGTGTGAAGTCCGAAGACAGGGGGAGGACACAATACTGCAATCCGGCAACCTTTTATTACCGTGAGGGCGACCAGCTATCCCAGGGTGGTGTCGGGTTTCTCGTCCATAAGTCTCATCACAACAACATCGTGAAGATCGAAAGTGTGTCAGCTAGGGTAGCGTACCTTGTACTAAGAATCACCAAGCGCTATGCGCTGAAGGTGGTACAGGTTTACGCACCGACTTCATCGCACTCCGACGATGAAGTGGAGGCTATGTATGATGATATCAGCAGAGCAATGCATACCTCCAAGACACACTTTACGGTCGTTATGGGAGACTTCAACGCAAGGCTGGGCATTCGAAGTGGTTGTGAGTTGAAAGTGGGGCAATATGGATTTGGACACCGGAACCCCAGGGGACAGCGGCTGGCCGATTTCATGGAAAAAGAGGGACTCTTTATGATGAACTCTTTTTTCAAGAAGCCGCCGCAGAGGAAGTGGACTTGGTTGAGTCCCGATGGTTCCACACGAAATGAGATTGACTTCATCATGACCACCAGAAGACATATATTTAACGACGTCTCTGTGATCGCCAGGGTGAAAACCGGTAGCGATCACCGTATGGTAAGAGGCACGTTAAATATTAATGTTCAACTGGAGAGGTCTCGCCTGATGAAGTCTACGCTCCGACCTAACGTGCTTCAAATCAATAACCCCGAGAGCTTTCAACTCGAACTGCAGAATCGCTTTGAATGCCTAGAGAGCTGCGTAACAGTGGACGATATAAATAGCGGGCTAGTGGAAACTCTGCAAACAGTTGGGTCTAAGTTTTGCAAGGGACAACGCAAATTAAGACCCAATAAACTATCTCAACAGACTCTCGATCTCATGGCGACAAGACGACAGATGAAACTGCAGTCTTCAGACGACGCGTCACAATACCGGCAGCTTAATAGACGTATATCCAGCTCCTTGCGACGCGATATTCGTCGCTTTAATACAAAGTGTATTAAAGAGGCGATCGAACGGAACAGGGTTCCAAGGTGTTTGCGAGGAACATGTCTGTTGGGCAAAGCCAGCTGACTAGTCTGAAGACCAACAGTGGAAATGTAGTCTCATCTAAACCAGAGATTTTGAGGGAGATTGAGAAGTTTTACAGCGAGTTATATACCGCTACACAGATTCCCGCTTCAAGCTTAGCCGAAGACCCGAGAGCTAAGTTAACCCGACATTTATCTGAGGATATCCCGGAAGTCACCTTGAGCGAGATTAGGATGGCTCTGAAACAACTTAAGCGAAATAAGGCCCCCGGAGAAGACGGAATTACCGCAGAACTTTTGAAAGCAGGTGGCACGCCAGTGCTTAAGACCCTTCAGAAGCTCTTTAATTCCGTGATCCGTGAGGGTGCGACGCCAGAGGCGTGGAGCAATGGCGTGGTGGTGCTTTTCTTCAAAAAAGGCGACAAAACCTTGCTGAAGAATTATAGACCCATCACGCTATTGAGCCACATTTACAAGTTGTTCTCCAGAGTCATCACGAACCGTCTCGCGCGTAGGTTTGATGATTTCCAGCCCCCGAACAAGCCGGGTTCCGCAAAGGCTTCAGCACCATAGACCACATACATACGCTGCGGCAGGTTATACAGAAGACTAGAGAGTATAACCGGCCATTATGCTTGGCGTTTGTGGACTATGAGAAAGCCTTTGATTCGATCGAGACTTGGGCTGTGCTTCAGGCCCTCCAACGGTGCCATATTGACTTTCGCTATATCGAAGTATTGAGATGTCTGTACGAGAGCGCTACTATGTCAGTCCGTGTACATGAAGAGCTTACACAACCTATCCAATTGCACCGAGGAGTGAGACAGGGAGACGTTATATCTCCGAAACTGTTCACAGTTGCGTTGGAAGATATGTTTAAGCTGCTCGATTGGAAAGGACTTGGCATCAACGTGAATGGCGAGTACATCACTCATCTTCGATTTGCCGATGATATAGTAGTCATGGCAGAATCCATGGAGGATTTAAGCACTATGCTCGAAACCCTAGACGGAGCTTCTCAACAGGTGGGTCTTAAAATGAACATGGACAAGACGAAAGTCATGTCTAATGCCCATGTCGTACCTATACCGATATCAGTTGGAAGTTCTGTCCTCGAAGTTGTTGACGAATATGTGTACCTGGGACAGGTAGTCCAAATGGGTAGGTCCAACTTCGAGAAGGAGGTTTCTCGTCGAATCCAATTAGGATGGGCAGCGTTCGGGAAGTTAAGGCAGATCTTTTCGTCCAAAATACCTCAGTGTCTCAAGACGAAGGTCTTTGACCAGTGTGTGTTGCCAGTTATGACATACGGAAGCGAAACGTGGTCGCTCACTAAGGGCCTCTTGAATAGACTCAAGGTTGCTCAGCGTGCTATGGAGAGGGCTATGTTAGGTGTCTCCCTACGCGATAAAATCCGAAACGATGATATCCGTAGGAGAACTAGGGTGACCGACATAGCCCAGAGGATTAGCAAGTTGAAGTGGCAGTGGGCAGGGCACATAGTGCGTAGAACCGATGGCCGATGGGGCGGAAAGGTTCTCGAGTGGCGTCCACGTAACGGAAAGCGAAGCGTAGGCCGACCCCAACCAGATGGACGGATGATCTGGTTAAGGTGGCGGGTAGCAGATGGATGTCAACTGCAAGGGATCGGTCCGCGTGGAAATCATTAGGGGAGGCCTTCGTTCAGCAGTGGACATAATTGGGCTGTAATGATGATTGATGATCCAAACAAAGAACCAATGACCAAATAACATAGACAAAAGAAGGCTAAGTTGCAAAAATTCGGTATTCTCCACCATCTGCAATAATAAAAACAAACCTTTTTTTATAAAAGCGCACCTTATTTTATATATTGTTTCATTGATCACTTTTGTTTATTCGCAATATTGTATTTTTAAATACACTGAAACCAATAAATATAAGGTCAATTGGTGATAGTGAGCAATGACGTCACATATCGGAAACGTTCCTTTTTGACAGTTCATAAAAAGTGCGTCAACGATTGGTGGTGTCAAATACCAATTATCTATTCATTCGTCATTGGAAGTTCGCCATTGAACAATTTTGTATTACGTGGCAGAAAATCAACTCACACAGAGCAAAACCGTATGCTTAATTATATGTAGGTATGCCTTTACCCATGGGTACCTAGGAATGCTCGGCGGGAAGGCCTATGACCTGCAATGGGCAGTTATGAGCGGATGCTGACTAAAATTAAAGAAGTAAACAAAATGAGTAACAACTTTTCTTGGAAGCGTTACTGTAAGAAATTTTTTAATCCAAATTTAACGTGAAATTTAAGATTTGTGAAATATAAGATACTTTTATCTTCTCCGTGTTTAAAAATACAAGCATCGGCTTTATTAAAAAAATGAGAGCAGTGCCACCATGGATAATTTTATCCAGCAAAAAAGTAATAAAGCTGCGAAATATTTTTTCCATCAGTGACGGGGAGTTGGTACGTTCATGTTTATTTATAAAATATTTCGGCTAATACGCTCAACACGGATATTAAATAATTACAAAATTAAGTTACAATTTATGCAAACAAGAATGTTATTACTTATCAGGCTTAAGCAATTGACAAATTATTAAACTGTCTCAACTGATTGTGTACGGTGAAGGAAAACATCGTGAGGAAACCTGCGCACGCCTACGAAGAAATTCAAAAGGTTGTGCGTGAAGTCGGGCAATCCGCACTGGGCCCGCGTGGCCTATACGGGTAGGCTCGTTTATCTCGGTGGCAACGCTTAATGAGCTGATGATGAAATAAATGCAAAATTAATTATAGTAAGGTAGGTACGTAAAAATGAGTGAGGGTTTGTGTTGAAGTGTATGGAATGAAAATGGTTTCTGAATGCATTTATATAGATTATTGTATAAATTAAATAAACGTAACGGAAAGCGAAGCGTAGGCCGACCCCTAACCAGATGGTCGGATGACCTGGTTAAGTTGGCGGGTAGCCGATGGATGTCAACTGCTAGGGATCGGCCCGCGTGGGAATCATTAGTGGAGGCCTTCGTTCAGCAGTAGACATAATAAGACTGTAATGATGATGATGATTATATAAATATAATAAGGTTTTTTAGTGTGGTTACGATGATTTATGTTCATCTATCACGAATTACTTTGGACTGAATTTAAATGAAGCTGCAGATAGGTGGGTTTAACGTTAACTATCCTAGGATTGACGCCGGTACCGATAGTCATTTTAAATACTCGGAGAGAAAATTCAATTATGAGAGTTCACAATTTTGTAGCCTCAACTGCTGGAATCAAAACGTAAATTTTAACGACCCATTTTGTTAATACGGGCTCCAGGTTCTATCACGTTGTAGTACAAATATTAGTATGCTACATGCTTCTTTGTATATTATGGTAAGAGATTATCATTCCTCTTGCGGTAAAACGTAGCCTATGTTTATCCAGGGTGTAAGGTAACCATTAAAATAGCTTTGTTAACTCACCGAGCGCTACGCGGTAATACTTTACTTGATTTTCCTATACTAAAAAGTTTTTTCTAAAATGAAAGTAGCAAACGTTTATCCTTATTATATCAACTTCCTGCCAATAACAGTCCAGTTAAAATCGGTCCATTCGTTTCTAACATTACCCGGAACAAACAGACAGGTGGACAACATATTTATTTTGGTGTATGCTCCGTATATATATGTATATCATCACCTCATTAAACATCCCCACCGAAGGGCATGAGCCTACCCGTACTCGGATGCGGATTGGCTGACTTCACGCACTACTTTTGAATCACCTCGCAGGCGTGCTCAGGTTTCCTCACGATGTTTTCCTTCCACCGTAAGAGCGTCGAATAACGTACATATTATTCTGAATATTCGAATTCTCATTGGTACGTGGCGGGATTTGAACCTCAGCCCTTCCGGTAGGAGGGCAAAAATGCGCCTGATTATGACAGATGCAGTGAAGGAAATCTTTAACAGTAAGTTGTCATTACCTTCCGTCAACATTGCCCTGCGCCCGACACCCGAGGCAACAGGTGGCAAATCGGTAATTTTACTACCATTTTGTCCTCGTCTCACAAAAAGTGCAAAACACTCCTATTTTACGGGATCATATCTGGCACTGCGGTGGTACCTACCTTAACGACTCAGTACCGGATCTACCACTTAGAGGTTATAACGAGTGGAAAATATTTTGACATTGCGGAAGGTTGGTTGGCCATCTTTTTATGAGACCAACTCCTCCGGCGAAGTTTCATTTGTGTGTCGTGTCCCTGTAGGTTCGCACAGTCCCTATTCGCGTAACCGGCATGTGCCGGGCCGCTTTCTCCCCAAACATATGTTAGGCTACCAAGCCCCCCCCCCCGCAACGCCCTAAGCCGAGGTTCGAGTCCCGTTCGGGGACGCCCTTAGGCTCTTGTGTAAATACTAAGGCTGAGAGCCATCTGCGCTCGCCACTTGCCCGGTGAAGCTGTAAAGGCCAGGCCAACAGCAGTAGTCAGTTCGAAAAAAAAAATTTAATTCGTAAGAAACAAAAGTAAAAAACATTTTAATTAAATATATCTTGTTACAAACAATACTCTTAATCAACTTTAGTGAAATGTAACACTGCGAATGATTGTACTAGCCCCTGCTTATGCTGGGGCCACACTTATTGCAAATCCCATTAATTATCGCAACAATCGGCGTTAATTGCAGGTGTAATCACCACCTAACGTGATTATTTGTGAGTTGTAACGTATTAAAAATAATCCCAATAAATGTCGCGTTAATGAGCGTTAGGTGTTAGGCTTCAGTTTGGCCCCAGCATTAGAATATAGTTCTGGTACAAGTACGTTCAAAAGAGGTATGAATTGTAGCACTTCTTGTTTTGATACTAAAGCGAAATTGTACAAAGAGGAATCGAATTACTGAAGCTTTCATACAAACAAAATCAAATTATGGATCGTAGGCCATATAAAGGTTTCATAAAATAGTACAGTGCGTTTTTTTTATTTTACTATCAAATAATACAGCTACAATAAGGAAAAATATTTTATTTATGTTCCACAACGTAGTCATCATCATCAGCTCATTAAACGTCCCCACCGAAGGGCACGAGCCTACCCGTATAGGGTGATTAGGCCTTAGTCGTCCACGCGGGCCCAGTGCGGATTGGACGACTTCACACACAACCTTCGCAGGCGTGCATGAATGTTTCCTCACGATGTTTTCCTTCACCGTAAGAGCGTCGGATAACGTACATATATTTTTCGAAAATTCGAAAATACATTGCTACGTGTCGGGGTTTGAACCTCAGCCCTCCCGGTAGGAAGGCGACAGTCCACACCACTGAGCCACCGACGCTCTACGTACGTCACAACGTAGTACTAGTAGGTTATATTGTAAGTACACGTAATGGAAAAGCGTAGGCTGACCAATAATCATAATATGATCGTTGAGTTGATACCACAGATTTCCCAATACAGGAGATGGGGCAAGCCGCATTTTTAAGTGCGACAAATGTAAGCTCAACGAGCATACACTGGCTGCCAGTTTACGCTCTGTGAGACTAGTCAAGACGCACGAATATTAGAAGAAATTACCATTTTTTCCCAAAATGCCATCCTGTGCAATTGTAACATGCCATCATCGCAATGAATCAGTAAATTTACCAAGAAATATAATAACTTTTCACAGGTAAGAACCGAAAAGAAATTGCGACACTGGGACTGCCTATAAACTTAGCGGCTTGTCCAGTCTAATTGTATGTTCGGATGTCTGTGGTTGATACAGATAGTGGGAATATCAGCGTAAAGATGTGTGTTAGGCATCCCTACATTATACTTAGGATCGATCATTTTAATGTCATTTCTTTCCTTTCGATGACCCATTTGGTGTACTGGTTGAGACGCCGGCTACTATACCAAGGGTTTCGGGTTCGAGACCCGGGCAGTACAAATGTTTATGTGCATAAATATGTCTGTTTCTATTGGTCTGAGTGTTTTCTATGTATAAAAGTAATATGTACTTCTATTTTCAAAAACAATGTCTATAAGTATGTGTATCCGTTATTAAGTACCTATATTACAGGCTTAATGCTTTGTTTGGGACAAGATGGTGCTGTGTGAATGTCAATTAATATTTATTGTTCTTATTGCTGCATAAATACGCACTTTTATATGGTGAATACTAAGAATGAGTCCGCTTGAAAGTAAAAATTAGAAAAGGCTTTCGTTCAGCAGATAGCAGGCTGAAATGATGATGATGATTTTGAATATAATATTAAAGATAATGATACTATAGAAAGTACTTCTTAGAGTTCATAACATCTTATGGGCAGCAAGGAGTATGTAATTTATTATTTTGCCTCGGCTAATATAATAAATTTGAATTGAGACTAACATTTTTATGTGATTATTTAGTGGAACAAGCTTCAAAGTTTTTTTTTCTATTATAATATACAGGCAGTTAGTAAATAGGCAAAAATTTGTTTTAATGAAGAATAATTGATAAAAATATAATATAGCCTTTGACCTTTCCTTTTAATATTCTTAGAAATAATTTCGACACAAGACTGGGACGTTGACTGGTTTCAAAAAGAAATCGAAATGCTTAGAGATTTATTACATACTTGAAGTTATTGACCTCAAGCTATTGCCATATAAATCATTCTTATTTTTCACTTAGCTGTAGTTTTTTTACCCTTTAAAATGTATCAAAACAAGTCGTTTTGATATATCGAAATAGTTTTTAATCTGTGGTAGGTTTATATTTATTAAAATTTATTCATTAAATATGTTACAAACTATGCAATAATAAAATACAATTGAAATTAAACGTATTTCAAATAGCCTTAACAACATAAATATATACAAAATAAGCATTTACAGGGAGTAAGTGCCATATAAATTAAATATCTGGTTGAGGTCGCCATCATATGAAAAGGTGTCCAAGAGGCCGGTCACGTTGCCACGCTGTATAGCAAGGCTAATTCTCTGTTCGAGATAAAGACCAGACTTAATATTGTGAGATGACTCTGTCAAACGCTTAGCAAATGCACGTTACAGTTTATTGGCACTTGGTCTCCGTAAGTCTAATCCCACCAAAAACATTCTGTAAAAATCTAGCCAAGTCTCGATGGAGCTGTTAAAAAGTAATGAAGACAAAGACGTGCCAAGTCTAAGGTGCCTTACTGCGATTACTTTTTTATTTTGGTTGATGTTGTGTGACTTAGCCGTTGAAGAGTATACAAGGATACAAAACCAGGTGCTCCATGACACCATTGCACTATTCTGTCGCCAGAACCGCTACCCATTGACGATAC
The DNA here is from genome assembly GCA_019425675.1 of Leucinodes orbonalis. Lineage (NCBI taxonomy): Eukaryota > Metazoa > Arthropoda > Insecta > Lepidoptera > Crambidae > Leucinodes > Leucinodes orbonalis. Next base: position 17,226 of record PQWD01006576.1, read on the forward strand.
AAATTTGCCACTTTTAAAACGGTGATTCAATAACCAGTCAATTGTAGGCTTGATAAAGCCACTAACGTATAAATATTGTTCAACGGCCAAGACACAACATTAACCATAATAATAAAGTAATCGCAGTAAGGAACCTTAGATTTGGCACGTCTTTGTCTTGATTTCATTACTTTTTAGAGATAATCAAGCAGCTCCATCGAGACTTGGCTAGATTTTTACAAAATGTTTTTGATGGGATTTCACTTCCTTTTGAAATGAATATCGGACGACCCCTTGGTTGTAATGGTTGAGACGTCGGTTACTACACCAAGGGTTCCGGGTTCGATCCCCGGGCATTACTTACCTACAAATATTTGTGTGCATGAACATGTCTGTTTGTTTTGGTATAGCGCGTTCGACTTGGCGGGGGCACTGCCGTGCCCCCCAATTTTTGACATCGGATGAAGCGGCCCACCATGTTGAATATATATTGTTTAAAGGCGGTATGTCGCTCGCTGGGCTCCTTTGTTATCTAAGCAGGGTCACCAGGTACTCTAGATCTTTGATTATCCATTTTTTTTAAGTTTTCCCTTTATGTAACCATTAAACCCTAACTCTGTACCAAATTTCAACTCTCTGAGTTAATGGGAAGTACTAGTTTTATTTTGATGATTTTGTTATCTAAGCAGGGTCACTAGGTACGCCAGATCATCGATTATCCAAGTTTTTATAGTTTTTCCTTTATGTAGCCATTAAACCCTAACTCTGTACCGAATTTCAGCTCTCTGAGTTAATGGGAAGTACTAGTTCTATTTTGATGATCATGAGACAGACACTCACTCAGAGTGTCTTTCCGTCGAAAATGCGAAACTTTGTGTTCGCTTAACTTCGGAACTAAATGATCTACAGACTTGAAATTTTGGGTTTAAAGTATGTTATTATATCTTACTAGATAACGAAAATTTCAGCGCTCTGGCAATATTCAAAGGTTCTCAAATTGGGGCCTGAAAATGCGGCGAAATGGATCCTGTAGAGGATGGTACGGCAGTGTTTGCTTCGCGCTCGACTTGGCGGGGGCACTGCCGTGCCCCCAGATGTTTCGACACCAAACGGTTCAAATATTTTAACTATCTGGAATACTTTTATTATAAAAAGAATTTAAATATTTATGCCACATTTAAAACTTACACTGTATTACCAAACTCAATATCTGAAATGTATTTTTAATATATTACTTCTTTAATTCATGTCGTTCACAGTTTTCTACAATGCTACGTTTGGTGTTATTATGTCTATGGGTTCCAAAAAAGGCAGACACGAAAAAAGCTACACATTACCATCAATCATCTTTCACAGCCGAATTTCATTGTTCGATCTTTACAAAAAAATATTATACGTGTTCAAGTTTTCTCAATCTTTATTTGTGTATCTCGTGTTGAAATTCCATTTTCCGATATTTGATGTCAAACAATACTAAATCTGGCTTAAAACCGTTGGATTTTATTTTGTTTATATCTGATATGTATATTCAATACTGTCAAAGATTTTTACAATCCATAAATCATATATTATATAGTCTTACCTAGTTAGATCTGGCTAATATTTAGGTTGATAAAACTTCTTCTTATAAAAATATTACACTTTTCACTGACTTACTAGATGGTAGACTCGGTACCCAACCCGCACTGGGCTCGCGTGGACGACTAAGGCCTAATCACCCTATACGGGTAGGCTCGTGCCCCTCGGTGGGGACATTTAATGAGCTGATGATGATGATGATGAGACTCGGTACTGAGTCGTCTAGCTAGGTACCACCACAGTGCTAGATGTCGTTCTGTAAAATAAGAGTGTTTTGCACTTCTGTGTTTCGGGATGAAGGCACTGTAGCTATTAAAATTACCGGGTATAATAGACCTAACATCTGTCATCTCGGTTGATGGGCACAAAGCTATGTTGACGGTAAAATTTTAATTACCTACTGTAATTCACTGCCATTAACACTGCATCTGTCATGGTCAGGCGTATCACTTACCACTAGGTGAGCGCATTGATCGTCGCGTTCACTTATGACTTAAAAAAAAAACATACCACAATCACAATAATTAAACCACAACTTTTACGCTTTATATAATATACTTTTAACATTCATCTTTTCCACGTGTTGTGTTTTAACATTTTATTAGACATAATAAAAAAAATAACTTTTGTCTAACTGAATAAACAAGTCCATGACCAAGATAATGAGGAATTTTAATAAACGTTTTTACAGAAGCCCATAGATAATAATATCAGCCTAAATGAGCATGTTCCGAATAACATTACTTTATTTTTCTAAATAAAAAGTTTTTCCGAAAATGAAAGAAGCCTAAGCTGTTCCTTTTTACATAAGTTGCCTGCTTAAAGTCTCGTCCAAATCTTTACAGACTTATCAGAGATATGGAGGAACAATCACACAGATAAAATTTAAAAAATTGTTATTTTGCCGTATGTATGATATAAATAAAAAAATATAATTCAATATTACAAACATATACTCTATCTATTATATTTATATATTTTATAGATTAAAAAACTTACCTCAAAAACAAAGGCCATTGTGTCACCGGAGCAACCATTTCTCTCTCACTCACAGGCGGCAAATCCACAAAGATATAGTACATAGTGATGGCGAAGACCACCAGGATCAAGCCGTTGGCGATGGCCGAGAAAGGGACCAGGTACTTCAGGTTCCGTATTTGGCAGAACAGTACTAATGGAACCAGTGTGAGGGCGCAGTACGTTTGAATTGATAACTGGTATTCTGGATACAGCACGTCTAGAACCTAAATATAAAATAATATCAGCATAATAACATAATATATTTGACGACTAATTTTGTTCTTCTGAAACATTGGAAATTCCTTTTTATATGCCGCAGCGAAATTTTATATGCGAAGCATAATTTCAATTAGTGCTATTAAAATAAGCAGTGGTGATAGGAGACACCCCTGCAGTACTCCAGCGTGCATGTCGATATCCTCAGATATGTACGTAGCCATCATGCTTGACTCGATGAGAACAATTACTGTAGGTGGCCTAAGTAAGATAAAATACAGCAATAAACAGCATGCGAACTATCTCAGTGTATCAAAGGCTTTTTCGAAGTCGACGACGAAAGTGAGATAAACTAAAACTTAAAATTTTCTTAATTCAATTAAATCTTTACAAGACACTTTTGAATCAATCAGTTAATTAAAAATAAGTTAAAAGCTATAGTAATTCTAACATCGGTTCGGACAGTTGTACTAGGTACTGAGTTTCTTGCCAGTGTCTTCTACTGAGAAGACTCTGGCAAGAAAATCAGCATCTAGTTACTCTTTTTAATACATATTTTTCAATTTCGACACTTGTGTACCATGTTTTTAGTCATTCGTCTTTCTGCAAATAGGAATGAAAGACCCCCAATCAATGCAATCACGTTAAAGAACAAATACATATAGAGATAACGATGCAGGATATTTTTGCACATGAACCACCGCAGTTGAGCATTATATAAAAGACACAATATATTCCCATACTCGACATTCTAAGCACTCGAAAAGTCGCTATGATCCCCAAAAATGACCTTCCCAAAAGTAATCCGTAGTTCGAGTCCCACTTGAGGACGCTAAAAGGCTCTTTGCGATTTTTATATTTGGCTTCGTAGATGGTTTAACGTCAGAAGATCATAATCGTCTGACGTAAAACCATCAGTTTCAAGTCAGTTGCTGCCAACTGCCAAATGTCCTTCCAAAGAAATGATAGCAGTTTCGAGCCTAAAGTATGGCATCTGGAACCTGTTTTACACATGGGACGAGAATCTATAAATATCAATTTGGTTTCCCTGTTTATAGTTTTATTTGATTGGGTTGTAAAACGTGCTTTATTTTATATGTCGTTGATTCTAGTTACGCGTATCCGAAGTCATAAAATGTCTTTATTACAATTTGGGGGAGTGTATGACGTAATAATAGTGGTTAAGCTTTAATAACAACTATGTAGCGATAAAGTCTTGTTGACTCATTAAAATAATTGTATTACCGTGGAGCTGTAAAATACTTGTATCAGGTTATCCTTTATTAGTAATTTCTTTTATAAATAATACTCTAACTTCTGCAAAAATAACAAGGTTTGCCAATTGCGTTAGAAATTGGTTAGACGTATATTATTTATTTTCTATTATAAAGGGTTTTTGATGAAAAACTTAATGCATTTTACCATAAATAATGATGATTAGATTGCTTAATAATTTAAACATTTCCCTTTATTGTAACAAATACAACGTGAACAGAATACCTTTTTCTTGTTAAAAACTATCCATGAAAAGTTCGACTCCTTCCAGCTGCCTACGCGTAGCTCAACTAAAAGGTACTTTAAGCCGATGAGCCTCCTCGTTTGTTGTAGTGATAAAGTTCGTAGCAAAATCACCCAAAGCTCCATACTATATTTGTTTTAGTATAGACTATATTCTCACCTCTTTGAACGAAGATCCGATAAATACTACATAGACACACAACACTCCGAGGTACGCGAAGGTCATTGAGTAGTCGACTATCGTTCTGGAAGAAGAAAAAGTATATTAAAATGTTATATTCGATTAAATAATTATGACAATATGATAATAGTCCTAAATATTTTTTTACTATAAGATAAACTTAATCACCAAAAATCTTGGTCATTCCATGATGGCTCATTGGTGTGGACTGTGGCCTTCCGATCTGGATAAGAATGCAGGTTCAAATCCCGCTACGTACCAATGTATTTAGAATTTTCGAAATTATATATACCTTTATCCGACCCTCATACGGTGGACTAAAACATAGTGAGGAAACCTGAGCACACCTACGAAGAGATTCAAAAGTTTAATGTGAAGTCGGCCAATCCACACTGGGCTCGCGTGAACTTCTAAAGCCTGTACACCCTTTACGGGTAGGCTCGTGCGCCTCAGTGGGGGACGTGTTGTAAGCTTACGATGAAAATGAAAAAGAAAAGTGTTTATTCAGTTAAGGGCCTTACAGAACACTTATGCAGTTTTCCACTGAGAAGAATCCAGCAAGAAACTCAGTAGTAATTATTTTCAAAAACTTGTATTTTGTACAGAATCACATTATTTGTTATCAAAATAATTATTTGCTTATTTTAGTATTACATAAATCTAAATAGATGATAATAAAAAAAGATGATTCATGGAATAAGATATTTATTCCCTGAAACTTAAGGTTACTAACCGTACTGCGTTACCCCAGGATTGTACTCTCTTCGGGCCATATGTGAACGCAGCGCCGGCGGTCTCTGAGAAACTCATCGAAGGCTTCTTAGCGTCTACACACACTTCTTGAGACGTCTTCACCCTGTGCCAATATAATAATAGATTTAAGCATATTGGCAGAAACTCCAATAAGGGATAATACAATGATGTAAAAAAGTATGGATTCGTGATATGCTCACAAAACAATCGAAAAAAGTGTTCCGAATGCAGTGACAGCACACATACACATATTTCGAATTTCGAACACATTTACCCAAACAAACCAAATCAAACAGTACAAACTTTTCTCTCTTTGGCGTTTCGTTTTTGAACCACGGATGGTGTATCTACCTTTATATATACAGAACATCATTGGGCTAATATTAAACGCCATTAAATATTTCAATTGTATTAATTGAATTATATTTTTATACGATAAAATTATAGGTTATTTGAAGACAAGAGATATGCGTCATATATACAATTGAAACACATTCATAAATCATCAACCTATAAGGGTCCACTGCAGGGTACTGGCCTTCCCGCACAGCATAACAATGGAGAGATTGGGCCGTAACCCACAATGCGAGCCCAATGCGGACAGGTGGGTGCATCCTAAGATTTTAGCCTGGACCGACGGCTTAACGTGCCCTTCGTAGCACTGAATCATCTCTCTTTTCGGACAATCAGTTAATTTAGCCCGAACATTTCCTAATTAAACTAAGAAAAATCGCTGTGATGTCGCGGGATTTGAACCTACGACCTCCGGGTCACGTAGCCGAACGCTATGCCCCACAAGTCCACGGAGGCAGTGATAATGGTAGCAAACGCATGACAGGCGCTTTCCTTGTCTTTATTGGTTGACTAGCAACTCCCCGCTGTTATACTCTCAATACCATAAGATATTACCAGGTTTTACCAGGTGATAGACTCGATACTGAGTCGTCTAGGTGGGTACCACCGCAGTGCCAAATATCATCCCGTGAAACAGAAGTGTTATGCACTTTTGTGTTTCGGGATGACGGCACTGTAGCTAGTGAAATTACCGGGTATAAGAGATCTAACGTCTGTTGTCTCGGGTGACGGGCACCAGTTGTTGGTGTATCAGTTGTTGGTCTCCTTTAATGCCCTTCTGTTATGGTCTGGCGTTTCACTTACCATCAGGTGCCATACCAGCAGCCTGCCAAAAAACGTCCAATTCAACCGTTTCAGAACAAACAGACAACAAAAAAGATTATAAAAATGTTATTTTTGTATATTCTTATGAATGAAGAAAACATGGCTATAAAAATATTACAAACAGATACTCCAATTACATTTATATGCATAGATGTATATATAACGAATCTTCGTACAAACAGAATGGTGTCGCAAGAAGACAATAGGAAATCAATTTCATTGTTTGTCAAGTGTTTTCGCCCACCTATCAATCTTGCGGTATAAATTGATTGAAAGTGGAGAATGTTGCTGCTATTTTCGGAAGTGTATTATGTCTTTGTTAAGTTTATGTATTGTAAACGGTTCATTGACCCAATGTTATATTTAGATTGATGTGTTCTGGTGCGTTGTAGGTGAGGTGTGTGGGTTAATAAAATATCTAGACATATTTTATCATCATCATCAGCTCATTGAAAGTCACCATCGCGGGGTACGAGCCTATCCATTAAGGGTGTATTGGCCTTAGTCATCCACGCGGGCCCAACCTTTGAATCACTTCGCAGGCGTGTGCAGGTTTCATCACGATATTTGCCTTCACCGTAAGAGCAGCGGATAACATTTATATAATTTCGAAAATTCGAAAACACATTGGTACGAACACGCGCCTTCCCGATCAACCGGTAACAGTCCACACCATTGAGTCACCCACGCTCTTGCAACTTTTATACACATCTTTATACATATAAAAAATTGGAGTGACAGTTTGTAAAATTGGAATAACCAATTGTTTCTTCATGCGTATAAAATACGAGTATATACGCGTCGCGTGAACTGCGCGCTTTAACGTGACTTAAAGAAGCGATTTTAGATTATGTTTTACCACGGGTAACACTGCTCCACACAGCTAGTTAAGAATAAATATTCATTATTTATAATTATATATCCTCTAACATTCAACAACGCCATCTGGCCCCAAGTGAAGGGCAAGCTTGTAGTTAGGGTATTAAGCAACTGATAAACACATTTATTATACATTATATTTGTAATGGATCGAACCCGGACCCCATGGCCCGCTGACGCCAACCATTACACTAAATGGGCCGATAATGATATTTTTGAATTTGTTTTCTATTATATTTATGTTTGGGTGTGGTATCCAAAACACTGGCAATACTGCAAGCATTCACATTCAGCAAAATGGCCAAATATTTTTGCAAATAATATTATACCTAGTTTAAAAACCATGTTCAAACAAAATCTGTATTTAGATCCATTCATAAGTTTAAATATTGGTTACTTGATTAAGTCCATTTAATCATGTATTTTGTAATTAAGCGAAGAGTGCTAAGTATGCTGAACATAGGCCTCCCCCAATAACTTCCACTCCAAATGTAATTTATGACCGTAATAACTACTAAGCAAAATAAGAACAATAAAAAAGTTAGATTGGAATCCTTGTACCTCACTGAATGTTTTTTGTAATAAGATCTACATCAAGTGCTGACTTAATTAAAATACTTTTTTTATGTTATAAAATTTTACAGGACGATCAAGATGCTCACCTGATGGTTAGTGATACGCCTGACCATGACAGAGCGGCATTGAAGGAGACCAACAACTGAAAAACAGTTATTATCCTCCATCAATGCCGCACTGCGCCCGACACCCGAGACAAAAGATGTTAGGTCCCTTAAACCCGATAATTTCACTAGCTACATTGCCCTCATCCCGATACACAAATACGCAAAACACTCCTATTTCACGGGACAGTATCTGGCACTGCGGCGGTACCTACCTAGACGACTCAGTATCGAGTCTACCACCTAGTAATTAAAAGACCATTGGGATGGTTTATTAGGATTGTGATAATTGTAAGTCAGATTTGAAAATAATATTATTAAAGACACATAATTACTGCACCTTCACACGATTTATATTATAAAGCACACATTCAAAAGGACAATGCCCAAACATGGGTCCTCTTTGTGCCAGAAACATATACGAGTATTTAACTTAAATTGTAGACGTATTTTTATTGACAAATTATTTATATTAAAATTTATTTCACTCTGGGTAAAAAGATCTACCTCCTTAAAAAGATACTGGCCATATTGCCGTATTGTCATATTAATTTAACGCACTTCTTGTAATGATGTAAAAAAAATGACTTTTTCTATTTTCTTAGCAATAATTGAACTCTTTGAAATATCTTTGTAATAAATTATTGTAAAGTTATGTGTAGGTATAGAACAAAACTCTGTAACCACTAATATAAAAAGTTTAAAAGAGTAATTCGAGTTTCTTGTCGGCTCTTCTCGAAGATCGTACTTATTCCGAACCGGTGGTAGAGTCATTAAAAAAATATAATAATAATAACGATTGACGACTCAAAAGTATCTGCGACAGATTTATTTGAATAAAGTTTTTTTGTCTTTTTTTCTTTCTATTTATAACGAACGTACCTCTCTTTCTCTCTCTCTCAACCTATTGCAGTCCACTGCTGGACATAGGTCTTCCCCATTTTGCGCCAGATATCCCGGTCCTCCGCCTTTCTCATCCAGCTTCCACCAGCGACCTTTCGCAAGTCGGCGGTCCATCGGGCCGGAGGGCGTCCTACGCTATGCTTGCCAAGACGCGGTCTCCACTCCAGAACTCGTCTGCTCCAATGGCCATCGGTTCTGCGACATACGTGACCAGCCCACTGCCACTTCAACTTGCTGATCCGGCGGGCTATGTCAGTAACTTTAGTTCTCTTACGAATTAAATCATTTGTAATCTTATCCCTAAGAGAGACTCCAAGCATAGCTCGCTCCATTGCGCGTTGAGTGACTTTGAACTTGTGAACCAATCCCGCAGTTAGTGTCCATGTCTCAGCTGCGTATGTAAGTACGGGTAGGACGCATTGCTCAAAGACTTTTGTCTTTAAGCATTTGTTCAGTGTTTGGACTAAGCGGCTGATTTATTTTATATATCATGTTAAGCATGATGCGGCCGAAGATGAATCACGCCTATCTAGGAACAGCCTGTTCACTCTTGGCTTGAAGATGTCCAGATTACAGTAATCAAGGAACACGGAGTTCCACTCCTTTGCCGTACGCATTGGATTTGATTGAATGGAAAATTCACGACATAACGGTGGAACGCACGCCCACGTCTCGTGTCCCGATGACTGAATGGGGCAAAGGGAATTAGATCGTGTGATTTCTTCGAACACTCACCATAATGTAGTCTGCAAAACACCGACAGATGAGCTACCCTACACCTGTGCTGTGAAGTGTCACCGGAAAATAGTAAAAATCACAATTTGTTCATTTCCTAGGAAATTTATAACTTAGAGTAGGATTTTTACGAAAATGCAGGCGTATTTAATACAATTTATGTCTGGTGTAAAGTTCTATGAGAGTTCATCAATTTTCTAGAAAATGAATCAATTTTCGTTTCTTATTCTTTTTCGGTGAGGTAATTATACACAGATTACGAATTATTGAAGACCCATTTCGCGTTGTGGTTGAGACGTCGACTGCAACACCAAGGGTTCCGGGTTCGATCCCCGGGCAGTACAAACATTTGTCTGCATGAACTTATCTGTTTGTAATGGTCTGGGTGTTTTTAATGTATAAAATGTATGTATTTACAAAAGATATGTATATATATATATATATATATAAGTATGTTTATCCGTTGTTTAGCACCCATAATACAGGCTTCACGCTTAACTTTGGGCTAGAAGGCGCTGTGTGAATGTCAGTGGATATTTATAATTTATTTATTGACTTTCCCGTTTATTAAATTTCAGCAAACGATGTTGACTGCCAGATAACCTGTTTTGTTAAAACGATGTGTTTCAATAATTATATTTTCTTTGGTATCACGCTCAATAACATTTAGGCTTTCTGAATAATTATAAGCAATATTTAGTATTTATTGTTAAGCCAAATCATTCATTATTACTTCACTTTAATAACCTTGAATAATGTTTTATAAGGAAATTGTTACTAACTTTTTATATGGGTTTACCGGCCTGAAATAAACGTGTTGAATTTAATAACGCCACATAATTTTCGTACTAACCAGAATATGAACAGTGTGCGTACATATAATTCCAGCTAGCAGAGTCCCGATGGCTCCAGTGATGAGGCCAGCATTCTTGAAGGCAGCCGGCATGGCCAGGATACCTGATCCAAGACATGCTTTCAGGAGATGGAGGATAGAGCCCATGGTCCTGTAACAAGTATTCATTCATCGTCACCTTCTTATTCTTTTAAAATACAACTTTTATGTGCGTTAGTGACATAATAAACACTTAATTAATTTGTTACAGAAGTTTACAATAAGTTTATTACATGGGTAGTTGGAAGTGCTGAGTTACAAATTAACCTTTTCAAGGCGTTTGTGATTTAATAAGGTGTTTCAATATAATACGTTAAGCAATTATTTTGTCAATGTTATTTATCTTGAGCATACATTTATCTCCTATAGGAACTATTTATAATATATTTATTAATAATAATAATAAATAATATCAAATTAAAATTATAATAAAAGACTACAATAATTAAAAACTAATATCAAAGTGATAAATTAATTATAATTAATATGTAAAATTTTCATCAATTTAGGAAAGAAACAGTTTCGGGGATATAACATCCCCCCTGTCTCACACCACGACGCAATTGGATGGGTCTTGTCCGCTGGTCTTGGATCTGAACGGTCATCGTCGCTGCGTTGGAGAGACACTTCATCACCTCGATATATCGCCAGTCGATACCGCATCGCTGCAGAGCCTCCAGAACAGCCCAGGTTTCGATGGAGTCGAAGGCTTTCTCGTAGTCCACAAATGCCATACACAGCGGCTGGTTATACTCTTCGGTCTTCTGTATAAGCTGCCGAACAGTATGGATGTGGTCCACGGTGCTGTAGCCTTTTCGAAACCCAGCCTGCTCCGGTGGTTGGAATTCGTCGAGTCTTATGGCGAGACGGTTCGCTACAACTCTGGAAAACAACTTATAGACGTGGCTCAGAAGCGCTATCGGTCTATAATTCTTCAAGAGAGTTTTATCACCCTTCTTGAAGAACAAGACGACACGCTTCTGGACCACGCCTCTGGTGTAGTTCCTGGTGGATGACGGCATTAAAGAGCTCAACTAATGCCCTAAGGACGGGTGTCCACCGGCTTTTAGGAGCTCTGTCGTAATACCGTCATCCCCGGGGCCTCCCATTCCTAAGTTGCTCCAGTGCTGCACTAATCTCGCTAACGTCAACATCCGGGATATCCTGCGTATAATGGCGCCTTAGTGGGGCACGTGGATCTTCGGTGTCCTCGGTCTGTGGCTGATGAGCGCTCGATGAATACAGTCGTCCATAGAATTTCTCAACCTCTTCCAGGATCTGTGGGCGAGTCGCAAGCAATTGCCCATCTGCTGTCTTAAGCTTAACCAGATGGCTCTTCCCAAGTGGTTTTTGGAAAACTTTGGGCCCCTGTTCTGTTCAATAAGGTCCTTAATGAACCTTGTATTGAAACAGCGGAGGTCCCTGCGAACGAGTTTTCGTATCCGCTTGGAGAGAGCCTGATATTCCGGCGAAGCAACAGCAGCAGATGGCATCTCGCGTCTCAGCCTCATCAAATCCAGGGTTTCGGGAGAAAGTTTGGACGACTTAGCTCGTTTCATCGGCGGGAAATGCCTGCGACCCAGTGTACACACCGCCTTCACCACGTTGTCGGTTATCTCGTCCACGTCGCCAGTGGTTTCCAGCGAGTCGAATCGATTTTGAAGTTCCAATTGGAACTGTTCGGACCCATAGTGTATTTGGAGCGGCGTAGGTCTGAGAGTAGATTTTATTAAGCGAGACCGTTCGGCTGAAAACATATATTCAAAGTGCCTCGGACAAGTCGGTGATCACTACCGGTTTTAAACCTGTTGACCACTGAGACATCTTTAAATATATGTCGCTTATCCGCCATAATAAAATCTATCTCGTTCCTTGTCACAGTGTTCGGGCTCTGCCAGGTCCATCTTCTCTGAGGCTTCTTCTTAAAGAAAGAATTCATCAAGAAGAGCCCCTCCATTTCGAGGAAGTTGACCAGCATCTGCCCCTGTGATTCCTGCGCCCCAATCCATGAAGTCCGATTTTCGATTCGCCGCGTTCTTGTACTCCCACTTTAGCGTTGAAGTCCCCCATAACAACATTGTAGAAGGTCGAAGTTGTGCCATGTATGGCTCTGGAGATATCCTCATACACGGCTTCAACCTCTTCGTCAGAGTGTGACGAGGTCGGCGCATATACCTGTACCACCTTCAGGGAGTACCTGTCGGTGAGTTTAAGTACAAGGTACGCTACCCGGTTCGACACACTACTGATTTCCACAACGTTGCTGACAAGGGACTTGTGAACCAGAAAACACCACCTGGGAAACCCTATCACCTTCTCGGAAGTAGAGCAAGTTCCGGAGTCCAGGGTCATCGTGTCCTCCCCTCTCTTCGGACTTCAGATAACCCCAGTATGCTCCAGTTAATATGACTTAGCTCTTCTTCTAATTCGGAGAGGTGATGGTCCAGCCGCATCGTGCGTCCATTGTACGTAGCCAGTGACAGTTTTTGTAGGCAGCCTACCGTAACCCGGGGATTCTTCGCACCCCCCGCCCCACCGTGACCGCGACCGCTGCCGTGGTCGGGAATAGTGGGGCTGCCGGGAACTGGGGGCCGATTCTTTGTGGCGTTTCTCATTGAGGGGTAAATGCCCGTAGTCACCACGCTGGGCAAGCGGGTTGGTGACCGCAGTGTGAACCAGTACGCAGGATGGCGCTGCTGCCCACCATCCGGTATAAATCCTTAGTCGGCTCCTACGACACCCTCGGGAAGAGTAGGGGTGGGGACACATGTATTCTATTCTGCCGTCCCCACACGGCAAACTCCCCGAAACTGTTTACAAACGCATTGGAGGATGTCTTCAAGACCCTGGACTGGTCTGAACGAGGCGTCAACGTCAATGGAGAGTATATTTCTCATCTGCGCTTTGCTGACGATATCGTCATCGTTGCAGAGTCATCGGAAGAGCTTGCTGAGATGTTGAATAGCCTAAATGAATCCTCACGACGAGTTGGGCTTGGCATGAATTTGGACAAGACGAAAGTCATGTTCAATGACCATGTCATGCCACAACCGATATGCGTCGATGGCATCCTTCTCGAAGTTGTGCAAGAATACGTTTACTTGGGCCAAACCATTCAACTTGGCCGTCACAATTTCGAGAGGGAAGCTAGTAGGAGGATTCAGTTGGGCTGGGCGGCATTCGGCAAGTTACGTCAGGTCTTCACGTCGACAATTCCGCAATGCTTAAGACAAAAGTCTTTGAGCAATGCGTCCTACCCGTACTTACATACGCAGCTGAGACATGGACACTGACTGCGGGATTGGTTCACAAGTTCAAAGTCACTCAACGCGCAATGGAGCGAGCTATGCTCGGGGTCTCTCTTAGGGATAAGATCAGAAATGATTTAATCCGTAAGAGAACTAAAGTTACCGACATAGCCCGCCGGATCAGCAAGTTGAAGTGGCAGTGGGCTGGTCACGTATGTCGCAGAACGATGGCCGTTGGAGCAGACGAGTTCTGGAGTGGAGACCGCGTCTCGGCAAGCGTAGCGTAGGACGCCCTCCGGCCGATGGACCGACCGACTTGCGAAAGGTCGCTGGTGGAGGCTGGATGAGGAAAGCGGAGGACCGGGATATCTGGCGCGAAATGGGGGAGACCTATGTCCAGCAGTGGACTGCGATAGGTTGAATAGGATAGGAAAGAAAGAAAACAATCTTTATTCAAATAAATCTGTAACAGATACTTTTGAATCGTCAATTGTTATTATCATCATATTTTTTGTGACTCTACCACCGGTTCGGAATAAGTGGGATCTTCGAAAAGAGCCGGCAAGAAACTCGAGTTACTCTTTAATACATTAATATAATATATGTCAAGAATAAAATCCACTTCCAGTTAAAATTAATATCCTTAAATAATGTCAAATTAAAATTATAACATAATATTATTTATAATTATGTACAAACAAATGTCAAAGTAAAAAAAACATTACAGCTTGAAATGTCTACACGGCTCCCCTAATGTTTACCACGCGGACTGATCCCTAGCTAGCTATCCTTAATGTTTATAATTACAGGAAACTAATTTTTGAAGTTTTTTTTTATATGTACCATATAAACAATTGAAACAATAATTGTTTAGCAAACCTCGTACAAAAGATTAGTAGTGACGCGGTTTTGAAAATATCTAAAATAATTATTAAAACAAAACTTCATTATTTGCTATTAAAACTAAGTTATCTTAGTAGTACGTAAAATTTAAATGTTGAATCTTTTGTTTTATGAAAATTTAGCTCATAATTATGATATTGTTCCCTTGTCTCTCATCATAAGTCATAACAAAGGGGAAACTGTTATGGGAGCAGTTCCGAATATTTATTAACTTTTTCTTTACTTTATATTATGTGTATATGAAAATCTCGTTGAAGGTGTTCTACAAAACAAAAAGGTTTCGTTTCCGGAGAGTAAAGTTCCATCAGAAATTGGACGGCATTCATTCTTATTTTATCTGTGAAACTACAAATTAGAAACGTCATTGAACGCGTTTTCGTTAGAACTGCCTTAATGACGCGTCTTTTGCAGTTTATTCAAATATTAAAACAACTTCAAAACTAGCTTGCGGAGTTGACTGAATGTTTTGTTCGCTCCTGCATAAAATAAAATCTGCTAGAATTAGTAACATTAAATAAACATTGTCGTTACTAATGAGGTAGGCGTTAATGTTATCAGTAAATTATAACTTTTTAACTACCAATGGCAACGGCGGATCCAGAGGGATGAAGGTCATGACCCTCCCCTAAGCTATTTTAAGAACTATACTAACGAACATTAATTAAATACCTTATAAGTTCATAACTACTACTATGTGACCCGCAACCTCCCCCCTCCCCCCAACATATGTTATATCTATGTTGTACCCGTGACAAAAGCAGATAAATTAGGGAATGGGATATTGGGGATGGGAATTGAAATAAATGACTACCATACGTAGATATGAGTCGGAACCGGCGGGCGATCGAAACTGCCGTCCGGAGTATGGAATTATCTTCATTTTTCAGCAAATAGGGTCATTGAGCACGCAGTGAAATAACAACAAAACATCTTTCAAAATTGACCTATTGATATAAAAGAGCTCTTTAAAAACATTGTAGCTAGATAGCGTTATGTAAATAATTTTGGAAAGTATCTATAATTATTATATAATTATGGAGTCTATTGATAGTGCTATTAATTATTTTTAACTTTTTATCACCCAAACTTTTATAAGGATAGTCGATTAATAATATCGAGGCATAATAACAAAAGTACCATTTTACGTGTCAAAAACAATGAGACTGATATCATCAATCGCAAAACGGTTTCCATTTACGTGCTTTCATACATAACGACCTATCTGCAGTTCGTGGGTGATACAACACTTTATAAAGTGACCTTACACTGTCCAGTTTCCGATATTTTACTATCTGTGAATAAACATAGAGCTGATTACGCATTAAACCTTATTTTGTCAGTAACTACGCCCGTGCCGAAGAGCGTCGGTGGGTCATTGGTGTCGACTCTTGCCATTCGATCTGAAGGGTGCAGGATCAATCATCACGTGCCAATGTATTTCCAAAGTTTCAGAGCGTGATACCACCGAAAATATAATTATTGAAATACATTGTTTAAACAAAACAGGTTATCTGGTGGTCAACATCGTTTGCTGAAATTTAATAAACGGGAGCGACGTTTAGGAGCGTCGGTGGCTCAGTGGTGTGGACTGTCGCCTTCCTACCGGGAGGGCTGAAGTTCAAATCCCGACACGTACCAATGTATTTTCGAATTTTCGAAAAATATATGTACGTTATCCGACGCTCTTACGGTGAAGGAAAACATCGTGAGGAAACCTTTATGCACGCCTGCGAAGATATTCGAAGGTTGTGTGTGAAGTCGTCCAATCCGCACTGGGCCCCCGTGGACGACTAAGGCCTAATCACCCTATACGGGTAGGCTCGTGCCCCTCGGTAGGGACGTTTGATGAGCTGATGATGATAATAAACGGGAAAGTCAATAAATAAATAATAAATATCCACTGACATGCACACAGCGCCTTCTAGCCCAAAGTTAAGCGTGAAGCCTGTATTATGGGTACTAAACAACGGATAAACATACTTATATATTTTTTTTTGTAAATACATACATATAAAACATACGGCCCATTACAAACAGACACGTTCATGCACACAAATGTTTGTACTGCCCGGGGATCGAACCCGGAACCCTTGGCTTTGCAGTTGACATCTCAACCGCATCACCAAATGGGTCGTCTAACTCTTGCGATGAAGGAAAACATCGTGAGTCAACCTGCGCCTGCGAAGAGACTCAAATCCGCATAAGGCCCGCGTGGATGACTAAGGTTTATTTACACCTTTTACAGGCAGGCTCGTGACCCTCGGGCGTATATAGCTGAAGATAATGAACTATACCTGTGATTTCTGCGTGGCAATCAATGTAGAAATAATCCAAGCAAGTGAAATAATCATCAGTAAGCTTGGATATTAAAAATAATAGACCCCATGAGGACCAGATCCCCACCTTCCGCTTGCCTTCATTGGCCGTCGGGAGTGAGTCGCTAGAGTTATATGCTCGGGGGTGGAAGTGTCTAATGGCGTAATAGCGAGGAAACCCGCTCCGAGTGACATGCGTAGTTACTCGCGATGGTGAAATCGGTGCCGCACCTCTCGACACCCCTAGCCGCGAGCGCCCATGTTGCCCCTCTGTCGCCCCACTGCAGGCGACCGTTAGGGGGCCCATCTAGCCGCGGCGAGTCACCGCCTGTCCCTATTTTACTGTGAGACTAGTGTAATGACAGGCGTCCATAGTCTCTCCCATAGCCCAGATATCCAGTCCACCAAAACCCAATTCCATAGCCTAGTATCGTAGTTTCCATATATTTACAATAGTCTTTACACCTGGCGGGGGTCATCATGGGTTGTACCATATTGTGTATTCTGTGATGGCATCCGCCACGTGTAACACATACAAAGATTAAACATTCGAAAAAAGGCCTCTGTGCTGTTGGCTTCGGCCCCACACATGCCTTCCAAGGACCGGGCCACTATTTGGCCCGTGAATCTTAAGGATTTCGAAAACATAATAATAATAATTCATTTATTTGCTGAAATATGGTACAAATTGTTGTTGAGATCAGTGCTTCCGACATACTCTATCGAAATTCGATGTGCAAATGTTCTTAATTGAAGTTATACCACAAAAATATTACTGTTATCAAAATAAGCTTTTATAATTTGCTAGTTATATATGCCTATACTGTCACATTAATGTTATGTCAAGGTTACGGAATTATAAAATATGTCAAAGTTTGACGTGACAGTTGGTAAAAAAGTGCGATTGTTTTACAGTACTCAGAATTGGGACATCGTGACTCGAAAATGCTTCCATAGAAACGAAAGAAAATATTAATAAGTGCATCACCCTCCGGCCCGATAGACTGACGACTTGCGAGAGGTCACTGGTGGAGGTTGGATGAGAAAAGCGGAGGACCAGGATATTTGGCGCAAAATGGGGGAGACCTATGTCCAGCAGTGGACTGCGTTAGGTTGAATAAGACAATAGTTCACCAAATTTACACATATATTCAAATACATAACATTAGTAGTTGGCGTACACAGAAATGACGAGTAGGGTATGCAAAGTGAGTGACACTAAACCCAAAAACAATATTAAACAATGAATTTAAATAATTTTCGCAAAAACAACAAATTGAGTGATATTATTGACAACAGATACTCGTAGCCTATGGTTTTAAATGTGTAGAGGAAAATGGGCGAATAAGTAGGAATCATTTAATATATTGGCGATTTCCCGGGTTGTCAGGATGAACAGGGTATGCACTGATTATTTGCATACTAGCTTTTGCCCGCGGCTTCGCTCGCATTAAATTCGGCATAACACGGTACTTACATTTATATATACACTATACATAGGATTTCCCCTCCCCCCAACTTTAAAGGTTTCGGGGTCAATTTTAGAATTTGCAAAAAATATGTTATAGTGAGCTAACCTTAAAAGATAGACATATGATGACTTTTGTGAAACTTTAACCGTTTACTCAGCGTACGCAGCGGAAGCTCCAAGTATGAAAAAATACCCCCGATTTTGAAACATTCTTCATTGCTGCTCCGCTTCTATTACTCGTGGTATATATTAAATAATAATTAATAAATAATTTTTCAAATCGAACCAGTAGTTCCTGAGATTAGTGCGTTCAAACAAACTCTTCAGATTTATATATTAGTGTAAATGAATATGAAGTGCACGCCACTGAGTATTTAGGTAAAAGGTTTTTATTGATCTTCCGTAAATACCAAGACAGAAGACAGCAAATGGCACAGGAAGGCTCTTAATTAAATTACGTCTAGATGACACTATATGAATGTCTTGGAATAATTCGGTGTTGTAAAATAAAAAGTAAATTAGTAAGTTCATCCGATGTTGAACCCGTTGTTGAATCCCAAACTAGAAGCTTTACGCTTATCTTAGTAAAGTTGTGTGAATATCTGTTGATTTTTATTCATTCATCATCATCAGCTCATTAAACGTCCCCACCGAGGGGCACGAGCCTACCCGTATAGGGTGATTAGGCCTTAGTCGTCCACGCGGGCCCAGTGCTGATTGGACGAATTCACACACAACCTTCGAATCTCTTCGCAGGTGTGCATGAAGGTTTCCTCACGATGTTTTCCTTCACCGTAAGAGCGTCGAATAACGTACATATATTTTCGAAAATACATTGGTACGTGTCGGGATTTGAACCTCAGCCCTACCGGTAGGAAGGCGATAGTCCACACCACTGAGCCACCGACGCTCTATTATTATTCATTAATTTATAAAAAAGAATCAACATTTCGTTAGTTATGTGACAGTTGACCTTGTATAAAACTGATTGTTTTATCAAATCTTCTGTAGATAAAGTCTTATCTTATTACCGAGATGAGCCAACTCTGTATCAGACGCTACCTGGTATTGATTTGAGTGTGGAAACGTAATTCTAACAATCGACACAACAGATCAAATCTATGACAAGTATTGTATATTATCTTAAGGAGTTTGGTGAATTGCTAAGAATATTTGGAAATATATTGCGGGTTCAAAAGGATATCTGATAATGTTCAATATAAACTTTATTACAAATCATTACCTCTAACCATCTATCCATAAAACAATTAGTTATCTAATATTTTGTTAGATAACTAATTGTTTATATTTTTGTATATAAATGGCATTAAAAACTGCATTAGATGATAGTCTTTTTTACAGAAAAAATTATAAAATATTTGCTTACTAGTTTACAATCGAACCCTTTATATATTTCACACAAAACCCCACTGGGACTGAGACAGATTTTTCGTACAAGGGACAGTTACCTAGTTTATTTTCATCCCCTAAATTCAAAATATTATGTAACGAGTTAACGAAATGGAAATGAAAATAAAAAGTGTTTATTCAGTTTAGGTCCTTACAGAACCCTTATGAATGTCAAATGAAGCTACCACTGGTTCGGACGGCAGTTTTCCACTGAGAAGAATCCAGCAAGAAACTCAGTAGTCACACTTTAAAAAAAAGTATTTTGTACAGAATCATATTATTTGTTAACAAAATAATTATATAAAGCATATCATAATTGTAGTACAGAGAAGTGCTGATTTTTCATATTAGATAAGTATTAATGTGGAAGTTTATCATGAGATAAGTATTCCCATGATTTTAATTAAATATTTTTTTACGATACTATTCTCTTGTTAGCTTGACTCATGGACTCCTCACAAATAATAGGTAATTCGTTTTTTCCCCCACAATAACATCTGAACGGATTTTAAAACCTAGTGGAAACTGTACTCAAATTTTCAAACATCATGGCGAGAATAAAGATACTCTACTCTCTCTCTTCAACCTTTCGCAATCCACTGCTGGACATGGTCCATCCATTTCATCCATCTCCTCTATAGGTATGTTCTGTATGAAATGAATGCACTGTAAATATATAAAAGACTCTCAACTCACGAGTTTGGATGTTCCAGATTCCTGTGTTCGAATGGGTTGTATGACTTCTCATCGCTGGTTACTTTGGAAGCGATGCTCAGCGATGACTGGAATCCTAAGTTTCCCGTTAGGCCAGCTCTGTAAAAAATAGGTCATATTACTATATTTATCTCATTTATATCAAAAGTAGAAGGAATATCTAGATTATATGTATAATCATCTCATTAAACGTCTCCACTGAAAACGAGCCTACACTAAATGGGTCGTCAAAAGTAGTCCCAGTCGTCCACGCGGGCCCAGTACGGGTGGACAACTTCACGCACAACCTTTGAATCTCTTCGCAGGCGTGCGCTGGTTTCCTCACGATGTTTTCCTTCACCGCAAGGGCGTCGGATAACGTACATATGATTTCGAAAATTCGAAAAGACATAGGTACGTGACGGGATTTGAACCTGGGCCCTCCCCATCGGCAGACAACAGTCCACGCCACCAACGCTCTTATACACAATATCTAGCTTCATCATCATCAGCCCATTAAACGTCCCCACAGAGGGGCACGAGCCTACCCGTATAGGGTGTTTAGGCCTTAGTCGTCCAAGCGGGCCCAGTGCGAGTTGGTCGACATTAGACAAAATATATATTTTTTATTATATTTTAATCTGCATCATAATTTTGTGGTTTACATCTGGGCCAATATTATCTTGTTATGATAAAACAACGTTATAATGAGAATCTGATATATATAAATATCTGACTTATTAGACGGTAACTGGTAGTTGCTCAGGTAGCGTTCAAGTAGGAATGGACGGCTTAACGTTCACTAAAAAGCACGGTATCATCTTAATTTTCGTCAATCCTAACCAAACAAAAAAAATTGCACAAGTGATGTTTCCCAGCGAGATTCGAACCTACGAACTCAAGGTCATGCATCGATCTAAGCCGAACGCTGTACCCACTCGACCACGGAGACAGTTAAGTGATCTATATTGCCAGTTTATTTTTACTTTATTAATTAAAGAGCACCCAAGCATATCACAAAAGTTCACAAGTTCAAAGTCACTCAACGCGCAATGGAGCGAACTGCTATGCTCAGGGTCAATGTTATAGAATCAAATTAGATTTTTTATTAATCATAAGGAAAACAAAGCAGCAAGTTGAGGTGGTAATGAGCCGATCACTTATGTCTCCAAAGGTCTCTGGAATGAATCCGCGCCATGGAAAGCGTAACGTTAGAGACCTCCGACACAATGCACCGACAGCTTGCGAAAGATCACTGTTAGAGGTTGGATAAGAAAAGCGGAAAACTGGGATATGTAGTACGAATTACGCACTTTTTACAATAAATCAAGTATATTTGCGTCTGTGAAGAAAATTCAACAGGTTTTTAGAAATTAAAAGTATTTTATGTAATTATTGTTTTATATACATATTTTTTTATAACATATCGAACACATGCATTCATGACTTATGTGTGCGCGTAGTGCTGTTTTGAACATGCAAACACATTATTAATGTCTTTTAATTTAGTGAAAACCAGTAGGTATAATAAGTAGTGTTTAAATCAGTATAGTCGGTTGGCAACCACAGCAGTGGAATGAAATAAATTGAAAAGATACCAAGAAGCAAATTAACCGCTCGCAAAAGAAGCCATTGATAATAGTGATATCTAGTTTATTACGTCCTATTCTAGGCCACAGACTCTCCAAAAGAGCATAATTATGAGAAGATAGAACCATAACCCCTGAAGCGGATTAATGCAAGGTGGTTCCAATTTTTTATCTTTGCTGTATACATACAAATAAAATCAGACTGTATAATTGTAATGTTTACGTAACCGTATTTTACTAAATACGTATGAAAATAATACGGGGCGTACACCAAAACAACATTTAAAAAAAAAATGTTTATCTTTCAGTTCATATTGGGTAATCGCTGAAATGGCTGCATCGGTTTGGACGGGACTTTTTTGGGAACTAGCTGATGTAAAAAGGAAAACTAATGCTACGTAAACTTGTTTATTTTAAGCAAAAGAAAAAAGTTTTATTTTAAGAAAATTAAGTAATGTTGCGCCGTGAGGCGCAGTTACGTTGCGTCTTAAGAAGCGATTTCAATAAAGTTTGATATGAAGTTAACTGATACCTTGGATAAACAGATAGGCTACGTTTTTCGGGAGAATATTCATACCACAGGCAACACTGCTAGTTTATTTATATGAATGAAAGACATTTTAAATGAGAACGACATAATATAATGGTTGTCAAAACAAACATACAAATGCACTCCGCAGAAATAACCAAAGCTGTTTACGCTGAAACGTTATCAACGATGTTTCATTTAATTTCAAAGCCTTCTATGGGCAACAAATTTGGGAATCTTTTATGAGAATTCTTGGAAATGTTTATGAATGAACTTTGCACTATGTAATATTATTAAATTCTGTCATGTACCATTTCCGATTATCAAAAGGATGCGCCAGGAAATGATTTGCCTGATGAATTGAGCATTTTTTTGGATTTGATAAATCAAGTTATTTATAACAAATGTTTTTATGGAGTTAGATTATTAAATAAATATCCACTAACAATCACACAGCGCCATCTAGCCCCAAACTAAGCACTATTCTGTAATGTGGATAAACATTCTTATATTCTTTTTATTTAATACGTACATATTAAACATAGAAAATACCCAGACCAGTACAAACAAATAAACGTTTGGACTGGCCGGGGGTTATTTAAAAAAAATATATATGAGTATGATTTTTGAATAGTACCCATATTACAAGTTATTAGTTTGGGGCCAGACGGCGCTGTGTGAATATAGTGGAAATGTATATTATATAAAAATGCAAGAAATAAATAAGGCATAAAAATATGTTCCATTTGAGGCACCTACATAAAAATATGATTTAACATTTAAAAACACGAAGGTACAAAATATTAACACGCGTTATATTTATTTTAATGTTAATACAAGGTAATTAAAATGAAAATATACGTTAATTTATTATAATTAAGAATGTAAATACTCATTGAAATAAATGTATTAACACGCGTTGGTATTCTATTGATAATAATACAATATAACAAATTCACGATTTCCCGTTGAAACAGCAATATTCTTATTACTTATCGATGACACGCTTTTCAATTTTATGGATCCTTGAAAATGAATACACGTGCAGATCATTTATTTGCTTTCTTTCGCTGTTTGTCATATCCAAAGAATAAACAATACAGGATGGAAAATGATTGAAACGTCCATATTCCTTTTTACGCAGTTAGCTTAATTTATCGAGCGGAGAGCCCTCTCGGGGAACATATTAACTGAGAATAATTTCATAGTTTTATTCAGTTAAACAATTATTTATTTCATGTTTCTTTAAAAGGTATTTGTGAACATTCAATTAAAAAAAAAAACAATAAGAATAGGCATGTATGTTCTATTGATTGAACGAGCTGATTTTTCTGAATAATCTAAAAAGTTGATTTGTTTGAATAAAATCAACCTCGATTTTTATCGATTAAGGGTTTATTTTTTGTTTATGCATGGCCATTTTTTTGTGTACATATGTAATTAATAAATTTTTGCATTTTTTACTAGCTAGCTACCTATTCCCCGCGGTATTATCCGCGGCATAAAATATTGTCACGACGCGCTGCCGCCATTACTTATTTAAAAAGTTTTTCGAAAATATAATAGCCTAAGGTATAGGAAAGCTGCTGGTAGCCTAACATATGTTTGGGGAGAAGCGGCCCGGCACATGCCGGTTACGCGAATAGGGACTGTGCGAACCTACAGGGACACGCGACGATGGCCCCCGCCGGCAGGGGCGGAATCTCGGTTGTCGGTTTGTGGAGTGTAATTTTAGTGATTTCGCTATTTCGGCCGCCGATGCGGCGGCGACCGTGGTGGGATCGTCCGGATCGTCTAGCACGTCCCGTGGACGCCGACGTTTACGCGCGCGAGGTGAAATATTATTATATTATTATTAGCTGCTGTTGTAGAATAATCAGCAGAGGAGACAATGAGCGGGTTTGAATACGCTATTGCCGAGTCGAAGAAGCGTTTGGACGCCAACTTTAAGTACTGCGAAATCGTAGGCAGCCCTAAGTCTAAATGAAGGCCCAAGTTAAGTGTTAAGCCTGTATTATGGGAACTAAACAACGGATAAACATACATATATACATTTTTTTGTAAATACATACATATTATAGATAGAAAACACCCAGACCATTACAAACAGACATATTCATGCACACAAATGTTTGTACTGCCCGGGGATCGAACCCGGAACCCTTGATGTTGCGGCCGACCTCTCAACCGCAACACCACATGGGTCGTCTGTAAGGTTGTCTGGAACACATCGCTAAGCAATACTGCAGACTAAAATTCCTTCTTTTAAATATATAGCTTATTTTTTCAAAACTTCATCTTATCCCGCGGGTTGAGTTCCCTAATTCATTTATTATATTATAATGGTCAACACATCCCACTTCAAATAAAAAGTAAAATATTGAAATTTCAGTACACTCGCAAAAAATATTTTAAGTGCAATAAAGGCACTCATTTATAATCATTATATTTAAAGCCCGACAGAGTAGTAGCAAACGAAGAGTAGAATGCGCTAAAACAGAATACAACAGAATACTGAATTGAACGTTCACAGTCACGCATCATTGGCCGCAATGACCATACCATTACATTAGTCAAGGTTACACTCTTGCAAATTAGTATAATGTACAATGGTGTTTAAAATTCAATGTGGTACATCATGATTTCTTCGCGAGTTCTTTGGCCGTAAATAACTTATAACTAAAACTATGAGTGACATAGCCGCTTTTATTATTTGATTGTCGTCATCATCAGTGCATTACAGGTTCCAACCGAGGGGCAGAAGCCTACCCGTATAGGATGTATAGGCCTAAGTCGTTCACGCGGGCCCAATGGGGATTTGGCGACTTGTGGCACAGCCTCTGAATTTTTACGTAGGCGTGCGCAGGTTTCCTCACGATGAACTTTACTGTAAGAGCGTTGGATAAACGTAAATATAATTTCAAAAATTCGAAAATACATTGGTAAATGGCGGGATTTGAACCTTCACCCTCCAGATCGGAAGGCAACAGTCCACACCAATGAGCCAATAAAATGATTCAAAGTCAAAGTCAAAAATTTATTTCAAATTAGGCTTACAAAAAACTTATGAACTTCAAGAAATATACAGAAATATAATAAAAAACGATTTAAATACTAAACTAAAAATATGAGTTTTGATGCTTTGAAAAAAAAAGCGCTTCAGTGGTTTGGCCTGTTGAGAAAGAAGCACCCAATTCATGAGGTTCATAAAGAACTCCCTACTGTCTTCGTAGTCTCAAATTCTGAGCCCAACGCTTAGATATTTTAATATCTTATAATAGACCAGGGGTTAACTAATTACTAACTAACCCTAAATAATTAACTAATTATTTAGGGTTAGTAATTAGACGATTTTATTACATGAGTAGTAATTTAGCAGACTGCAGAAGTATGTAGTATCTTACATACTTTTTCCCGCCTGGTACTGTTCATGGATTGCATATCGTGCAGGTGCTATGTGCGTGGGTGCTTTTTAACGTCATATATTCTGTACATTAAACCATAATGATGTAGAGCAATCTAGATTGTTGTTACAATCTAAATATGTTATTTCACTAGTGTTAGTTATACATATTTGAACGTAGAAATTATCTAATGTATTTACGTAAATTTGTTCTAAAAATAACATTTAACAGTGTCGCCTTAAAATTACGAGGACGTAATTGATTTATCAGGAAAGGCCGAGTGTTAGTCATCAATATTTGAATGTTTAAATTGTCGAATGTATTGACGTAAACATGTTCTAAAATTTAAGTGTCGCCATCTTTGATTTGAAGACAATGTTAATAGTTGGTCTTAAAGCTTCCGGTTAGTATTAGCTTTTCGTAGAATTAATGAAATTACTGTATTATATTAAACTGAGTTGTCAAATGGCTTATGCTTGTATTAAAATATTTTGTAACAATTATATCGAAATGTAAAAGTCTCAATATAACATTTATTCAAACGGAAGTGGTGCAGTGGCGCCACCTTTATGAATACTTTCGTTGATTATTGAGTAAAGTTATAATGTTGACTTCCGATAAAAGGGTATAAATACAGATTGTAAGCATGCAGTTGCTGAATTCTCTTGTAAAGTGGGAAAGAATAAACATCTCTTGTGGAAACTGTTTTCTTATACAAACTATCACTAGATATAAGAATATTTGATTGTAACGTATCTTATTTCAATCAATAAATATAAAAATACTTACGTGGAGCTAAAGTTCTCCATCGGCATGCTGTGTTTCTTTTCCTTCTCCATCTGGCTGGATTATTAATCTGAAACGTGACCAATCATTTAGTTAATTACTAAGACACGTTTTCCTCCCTCGAACTAAAGAATACTTAAGACACGCTCAAATATTGGGCGGACTATAAGTGAAATTGAAAGCGTGAGGAAATTTCGTAGTTTCCTGAGTATTAAAGAGGGAAAATCGTTGATCGGCATATTTTTCAACTTGTTTTTTCCACGAAATATAAGGCAAACGATAATACTGGGGATAGATCAAAACGACACCCACTGATGTCAAAAGTATAGATTCGTGATGTTCACAATACAACTACTAATACTAAAAAAAATTGGTCCGTATGCAGCGACAGCACACATACACATATATCGAAAGAGCGTTTATTTCCCTAAACAAAGAGCCAAGAACTGTATTCTCTTTGGCGGTTCGTTTTTGAGGCATGGGTGGTGTATCTACCTTTATATATACAGAATATCATTGGCGACACCAGAGGTCACAAAAAGGCATCGTTTTATTTTGAAAATGAGAATATGCTCTTTTATATGGACACCAAAAGTTCATATCACTAAAATGTTTGGTCAGCCCTTTGAGAAATGCCCTTTCATTTATGATAGCAACGGTCGAGCTCACTTAAATGTGTGGTTGGCACTTCAAATGAGAACCTTTTTACCTAAATGAATGGAAATACAATTGAGAAACTATTCAATCTTTTAGAACAATAGCGGTTAATTTTAAATTTTTATATGCCTTCTTGTATTTTCCTGATTCTATATATTACGAAGGAATGAAGATAAAATAATATGTATGGCCGTTTGAGCAGACGAGTTCTGGAGTGCAGACCGCGTCTTGGCAAGCGTAGGCATAGGACGGAAAGACCGATGGACCGACGACTTGCGATAGGTCGCAATATTTGGCGCAAAATGGGGGAGACATATGTCCAGCAGTGGACTACGATAGGTTGAAGAGAGAGAGAAACAGTATTTAACACATGTCTAACTCAGTCCTTTACTGTTCAGTCTGTTTCTTTATAGAGTTCTTTACCACTATTGATTCAGGAATTCCAAACAATATTCTTATATTTTTTCCTTGCCTAATGTTAAAGATCTAAAAGCTAGCTTGGAGACTGTTTTTATGGAGCGGTCCAAATGATGGTTTATGTATGTCAAGTCCTGCTTCCCAAGTGGCTGTTAGCAGCAGGATTTAATGACAGTTGCAGACAATGCTGTCACCATAGCTTTTAGACGTCTACGGTTTGACTATGTTTTTGGTAATCGATACGCTAAAACGCTCTTAATGATTTTTGTTCTCCTGGTATTTTTTAAGACAATGAATTAAATATGAACCTATATTTTCTTTAGATACAACATAAAAATGTCTAGAGTACTCGTATTAGCAATTTAAAGTTTGTCTATAAGCTTTTCCGCATAAAACAATTATTGTCCGAATTTACTACTTTAAATTTCAAACAAAGTAATCTCTGGCACTGGGATTCAAAGTTCGGATGAAAAAACTACATCAAAATTTAAAATAGACAACACGGTTGCTGACTATAGTTTTATGTCTGGCTTGCCTGCTTAGCCGTATAATATGTATGTATTTACAAAAACGTATATAATCATGTTTATCAGTTGTTAAGCACCTGTAATACAAGCTTCACACTAAACTTGGGGCTAGATGGCGCTATGTGAATGTCAGGGGATATTTTTATTTATTTATTATTACGTAGTATACAGCACGATTATCTAGTAGATTAACCTGTAAGTATATTACATATATGCTAAAACAAAAGAAAATTGCGTTCTGCTAATGTTTCCGTTTCGTTAAACATTTGTATATTATTTTATCATTTTATTTATATACCTTAGAACCAGGATCATGTCTATGAGTTTGTTAAAGAAGTTTTGT
Organism: Leucinodes orbonalis; assembly: GCA_019425675.1. Lineage (NCBI taxonomy): Eukaryota > Metazoa > Arthropoda > Insecta > Lepidoptera > Crambidae > Leucinodes > Leucinodes orbonalis. The sequence goes on from PQWD01006576.1 coordinate 46,031, forward strand.
TGTTAAAGAAATATTCTGAAGTAATTTCCTCATATTTCTGCACCTAATTGTGTCTAAGGCTACAGCGATAATTACCAACTACACCACTAAACTGACTCTTTAAAATCACAATTGTCAAGCGCTATCCGTTTCAAGTACTGTTGAAAGCGATTAAGAAATGCCTCGAGATTACTCACTTGAACTAAAAAAGTGTTTGTTTGGTTATCGACTGGGACCTTGGATAACTAGGTTTGGCGCAATCGTCAATTTGTTGAGACAAAGGGAAAACGGTCAAGTTCTTTGCAAAAACTGGTTCGCTATTTTTGCACCCAATTTTGCTTATAACCATTTAAATGTTCACTAAGTGTATGGTCCGACACTGAGTTGTCTTGGATTCCAGAGCAGATATCGTCCCTTGAAATAGGTTTGTTATGACCTTTTGTATTTTTAAGCTTTAATTCTGCAGTTACTGTTGTACATTTTTCTTCCTCATTTTGCTACGATATTCCGGCCCTCCGCTTTTCTTTTTTCAACTAATTGACGAGAAAAATGCTTAAAATTTTTTTTAATGCAAATATTTATAAGCATTTGTTATTCTCTATACAAGGTGAGCCGTGAGCGTCTTTGTCTTTTAATTTAATTGTAAAATTATTGGATACTTACGTATATACTGTACAATGTACCCTTTTTGGGATTATTACTATGTAAGTTACGACTAATCAACAAGTGCGCTGTCTACTCGATTAATCAAGTTAGAATAGTGGTTATAATATCAAATATTTATTTGACGATTAAAGTGTAATAAATTGCATAGGTGTGGACGCTAGCAGTTGGGTCACGGCTTGTCAGTACCAAATGCATATATCATCGTTACATGAATTTTATGTTGATAATATACATTATCCATAGCCGTACTTCAACTTGAAGTGATACAGAAATCAATTTAGTTATCTTTACATAAGGCTGACTATCGTAC